>CM068367.1:1309559317-1309861817 GCA_034769895.1 Magicicada septendecula
ACATGTTATTATTTATATATAGAAAATGTTTAACACCTTCATTATTTATTTACATAGGGAATGAATTTTAATTTTTCTCAACGAAGAAATGTCTGATAACACTGTTGGAAGTAAAACTATAGGATACATTTTCTATGATTGTGTCATAATGGGACTTGTGTCTATTGAGAAATATGTTGCCAGTAGTGACTTATTGTTAACAAAAGTATTATTTATTAATGTAGTTATTATTTACGAGCATGGTTTAGAGAGTACATAATGTTGTGTAATGTTTACAACCATTGTGTTTTATCAAGTAAATTTGTAGTTTTTTTTAAACAGAAGAAATGTAAATTTTAATGTATAACTATAGAAACAGTTACTGCATATTATTTGTAATTTTAACAGAATAACATTTTTGAGTAGTACACCTACTTTCTTTCATCCATAACACGGTTTTAAATCTACAAGTTTGTGTATGTGAAAGGCATAGTGCCACAGCACACAGAGCATGTTGTCGCCCTTAACTGAGTGAGGTCCAGTGGTTGATGCAGACAATTGGTCTTGCATGACGTCGAGTTTTATGTTCTAATATTTAGGAAATTCTAATATCCATGTATCAGACACAAAGGTGTTTATAGTGATTAGGAAACATGTTTTATAATATTGTGTAAACATCTCTTTGTGTCGACTGGGGAAAATTTAATGAATTTACATGTTCTTGACATACCCAATTTATTATTATTTAAACTTTGACAGTTTTTAATTATAAGGGATTCTGATTTTAAGTTATAATGTACATGTGTTTTTGTAATCTTTGAGTTTATTAATGATATTGTTAATATTATCCATCTAAATATTATTATATTATTATTGTTAAATGATCCATCTTTTGGAGTCTCAAAGTGAGGTTCTGTAGTAATGCTTTTGCTTAACATATGTGCATCTTCAACTGGATTTTGATGTTAATTTTGAATTAACAAATTATTGTCACATATACTAATTTATATGAAACGAAAAGATTAGATTAGCATTTAAAACAATGTACAAATTTTTTCTGAGTTATTATGTAATGATGTATGACGTATGTGATCTAATATTAAATGACAACTAATAAATAAAATGTTTATACGTAATAATAAATTAATAAATTGTGAGGATAATTTTAGTGAATACCAAAATCACGTTGAAGACGTTAAACAAAAGTGTCATTAGAGTTGTTTCTTTTACACCAGTTAAGGCCCGATGCACACATGCATGACTAGCAGTCGGCAGCCAGATTTTGCCACATACAGCCATCGATTTATATGATAGAAAACGTGTAAAGTTCTTTTATTTTTTGGGCAGACGTTTTGTTTGTAATCGGAGATGGTTTTGGGTCCATCCATTCACTGACTCAAGACTTATTACAGGTAGATTTCATATGGCGTTTGGTGATTTAAGAGAAAATTCGGGCAAATTTTTCAATTACTTTCGAATGAGTATTCATTCATTTGATGAGCTTGAAGGGAAAATAAGCGACAAGATAAAATACCGAGATACGTGGATGAGACTGTCTGTACCTCCACAGGAAATGTTAGCTCTTTAGGATAGCTAAGAATATTTTTTTATTTCATGAATAAACAGCTGTATGTCCAAAAGACCTGAATTTGACCCAGTCATAACTACAATTACGTCAGATCACCGGACGTGTGCACTGCTCAATAGACAACAATGTACTGAGAGTCGGAGTAATGTGTGGTGCTGCTGCGGTAAGGAGGGGAACTGCGGTACAGTAGACGTGCGTTGCCGCAGCGTCGCTGGAGGTATGTGTGCAGACTCATATGCCTTCCGGTACTCCACGCCACACTTGCGGGCATGCAGCTGGACCGTATGGTAAAAAACCAGATGTGTGTATTGAGCCTAAGGGTACGCACATAGTGAACGCTGGTTGCATGTTTGTAGATGGCGCTGGTTGCAGGCTGCTGGTTCATGCAGGTGAGTGCGCACAGTGGAAGCTTGAATCATATCAGTTGTGTTGTGATTGTTTATTAAAACAAGATGAGTTCTAGTAGTAGCAGGGAAGATGATTTTTTTCTTATGGACAGCACTTTTACGAAATATTCATTGTTTATTAGAGAAGAGGGCATTCATGAAATAAATAAAAACAGAAATGTACACGTAGAGTATTACCATCTTTTTCCAAAATTGAAAGAAAATCCGGAAAGGTTTTTTAAGTATATATGAATGAGTATGGAAACCTTTGACTACATAAGTCTAAAATAGAACATCGTATTCAAAAACAATGATGCAACTTACATAAATGACCAATTTTGCCTGAAGAAAGACTAGTAATTACTTTGAGGTACGTACTTTTTTTAAGTTATCAATATATGTATTTTTACTTATTTTATTAAGTATTGTTACTTGTTATCAAGATACTGCTTAATATTAATAGTACTTAAAGACACGCATTAAAAAGGTGTCTAATAGGTTTTACAGCAGATGAATAAATACACTTAGGCATTAATGAGATTAGTTTTATTCAGACATGTAAACTTTTTTTAATTACCTAATAGAACAGATTTTTGAAACAAATTAATTGTACAAGCTACCATATGGTACAATATTAGTCACCGTATTGTCATCATGATTAACAGGTAAAACATTAGTCACTGAAGTGTCATCACGATTATTAGTTACAACACTGGTCACTGGAGTGTAAACAAGATTATTATAATCCGGGTTTTCGTGAGGGGAATAGGATGAAGGACTTTCAACATAATAAGAGGTGGATGAGTAGGCGAAACATTCCACTACTTCCTGAATTCTACTGCGGAACATCTTTTTGTAGTCGGGCATTTTTTTTATATGTGGTAGTAGACTTGAGAAAATGTAAGTCCTCGTCCTCGACATTTTCTCGTATTTCTCGTCTCTTCATTTTCTCACATAAGATTTCTATTTTCTGTTGCTCAATTTCTAACATTGCATCTTTTACTGTACGTTATGCCCGCTTTTTAACTACTTCATGTATGGTGTTTGTCACTGTAGTTGCTCGTTGACTGTTTGTTGTAGGCTGAAAATTACTTGTAACAGTACAGTTAATGGCAGTAGTGTCATTTCTGCGTGATGTGTCACGTTTGTCTTCAACAGCTTCATCATAGTGTAAGTCGTCCACATCGTCCCCTAATTCTTCCGGTATTGAAATGTGCGGTGAAACTGGATCTATGGATTCATTGTTACTAATAGTTAGATTTCCGCTGGACAAGCGTGGCTTAACCACGTCTTTTAAAACATACAGAAGTTTAAAATGGGGCAATTTAGGTGTCTCCATCTCGCTAGCAGCGTCTCCTGATTTTTGTGTTTTAATTTTAGATATTTCTATTGCAAATTGATCGCGTAAATATTTTCATTTTTTCTTTAGTTTTATATCTGTGAAATAAAACAGGCAATTTACAAATTTACCAACGAGGTTAAGTTAATATTTTTAGAAAATATTTACTATAAATACGAAAACAATGCTTAATGTTTATACTATTTTGAATGTTCATTACTTCTTTGTTCACTACTATAATAATTATTAGTATTGTTGGTACTTTCACTGTGAACTTACTTGTTGTATTTTCTCTTAATGTTTTTTTTACAACAGGAAAGTGAATAATCTCGATCCAAAATTCCTTACTTTTAATTTTCATTTTCAGATATCTGGCCACTGGATCATTGTTTAAGATACTGGCATTTAGTTTTAGAATGTGGGACAATACTGTGGGGTTAATAGTGAAAGAAACAATTAAATGCATATGGGAAGAATTATATGCTGAACATATGCCAGTGCCGACTGAGTATGATTTTTTAAAAATTGCACAAGATTTTTTTGAAATGTGAACTTCCCAAACTTACTTGGCGCGTTAGATGGAAAGCACGTGCGTATAAGGTGCCCAAAATATTCCTGATCCATGTTTTTTAATTATAAAAAGTACTTTCTATGCAAAGGTTTTGTAAAATATATAAAAACACTTGGTAAGTTTCACAAATTTTTTAATTAACTCTGACAGCTGTTTCGACTAACTAAGCCATTGTCAAAGAGCGAGTGAATGAAATTACTGAACACAGGATGTTAGTGGAGTGTAGGTGGTGAACATCTGTTTAGGGCATATCTGGAACATCTGTGTTGTGATGGCGAGGGGGGGGGGAATTGTGCATGTGACAAGGGAAGGTCAGGTGTCTTTAAAAACTAAATACAATCATGAATCCAAAATATAAAATTAACTGAACTAAATATAAACTGAATGCAAAATTTAAAATGATGATGAACATTCAAAATAATATAAAATAAAATAAGTTTAGTTTATTTTATATTATTTTGAATGTTCATCATTATTTTAAATTTTGCATTCAGTTTATATTTAGTTCAGTTAATTTTATATTTTGCATTCATGATTGTATTTAGTTTTTAAAGACACCTGACCATCCCTTGTCTCATGCACACATTCCCCCCCTCGCCATCACATCACAGATGTTCCAGATACGCCCTAAACAGATGTTCACCACCTACACTCCACTAACATCCTGTGTTCAGTAATTTCATTCACTCGCTCTTTGACAATGGCTTAGTTAGTCGAAACAGCTGTCAGAGTTAATTAAAAAATTTGTGAAACTTACCAAGTGTTTTTATATATTTTACAAAACCTTTGTATTAATATGTTTCACCAAGTGCCCAACGAGTCATCAATTAATATCGTACTTTCTATGGTTCTGCAAGTGCTGGCGGACGCACATTATAGATTTATAGCTGTCGAAGTAGGAGGATTTGGAAAACAAAGTGATGGTGGTTTCATGCATCTCAGTTCTACCATCTAATACAAAAAAAGGAGCTATCCATTCCTGAGCCAGAAGCCCTACCCAGCACTAACGTCAAGGCGCCATTCGTTTTCATTGGAGATGAAGCCTACCCACTTCGAACTTATCTCCTTGTTCCTTATGCCGGTGCCGTTTTACCCATTGAAAATGAGTGTTTTAATAAAAGGTTGTCGCGAGCCAGAAAGATCATCGAATGTGCATTTGGCATTATTTTTGCCAAGTGGCGCTTACTTTCCAAACCTGTCGAAACGGAAGTTAATTTTATAGAAAGTATAGTGAAGTGTATCTGTGTCTTGCATAACGTCATAATAAATAAAGAAGGAATTGACCACAACCTGCAAAAAGTTGATATAGTTCCTTCCGCTATACAAAAAGTGGTGGGAAGGCCTTCAAATGACTCAAAGAGTGTTCAACAAACCTTTACCACGTATTTTTAAAATAATCATATTGTGCCCAAACAATAGGAAACTGCAAGTTCTCAGTAGAATATTGAAAGCTTCCGATGGTTTACTATTAAAATTTGACTAAAACTAATTGTAATTATGATTATATTTTGCAAATCTAATTGATAAGTTTCCTGTAAAATAAAAGTAAAATACAAATTTTTAATGTGCATACCTTCTACTTTCATTATCGTAGCTATTTCTTTCCAGTAACATAGCGATTTCCATGATCTTTCAATTTCTTATCCCACAGTGCAGCTCTTTCGAATACTAAAGATATTAATAGTTCAGTATCAACTATATCACAATTCGCCATTTCTTTAAAACAATACGTTTAGGAGAATATAATATTAACTCGACGACAACCAGGCAGTAACTAACCAGTGAGCAGGAATGCAAAAATCATTCCTGCTAGCTGGTTTGCGCAGAGAGCCAGCATGCAGACGCCAGCTCCAGCATCTACTGTGAGACATCTAACTTGAATACAGCAACAATTTCTGCTGACGGGTAGCCGCTTATTGAAGCTTGCATCCAGCGAGCAGGCAACCAGCGTTCACTATGCGCGTACCCTAAGGTGTGAGATGTGCTTGTGTGTAATATTCTTCTGTTACTTGCAGTGGCGAAGTTACATGGAGGCAATTGAGGCAATGCCTACCCTAAAAAATTCTGTAGAATAAAAATTATAAATACGTATGAACTACATAACGTAAAGATTATACATTGTTACCACGACTGTCGAATTTATTAGGCCGAAACGTACTTTACTGAGTGACCGCTAGATGGTGACAGGTGAGACTCGGCATAGCGCGTTTAAAGCGAATGAGGCAACCTGAACTTGCCTCAGCCTTTTTTTTTTTGTATACATCGTATGTAAGCAATGTGCCGGAGTCATAGGGAAGTGAAGGGAGGGGGTATTGTCCCGTGCTGTACACATAAAAGTGTTGAGGCATGCTTCACTTCTGTGGTCCAAACATTCAAGTTAAATTGAGTTAACATTGCGCGCTGTGTTGTTTATAAGTGTGTTTATTTTATACGGTTATTAAAAGTGTCCCTGTTATTCCGCTGAACTAACAGATGATCAAGATTGTTATTTGAATTATTTGTAACATTAAACATATATATAGAAACTAATCAAGTTTAAAAATTTGAAGTTCAATCAGTTGTATTATTGTGTATGACTAATACAAGGATTGTTCAATAGAAATACGTATAGAGCTGTAAAGCATTTTTTATTCAACGATTTTAAAAGAAGTCTCCATTAACATTAAGACATGAGTTCCACTGTTGCACCAACCTGTAGATTCCCTGCTAGTAAAATTCTTACGGCTGTTTGTGGAACCATTCGCTTACAGCAAACTCTACCTCAGCGTCCGATTTGAACCACCATCCTTTTAGCGATGCCTTAAAAAAAATTTAAGATAAGATTTTTGCCTACCCATTCATTAACTACTAGCTTCGCCACTGGTTACTTGGTACAGTACATTTTGTGGCCAGTTCATATAAATTATATAGTTATAATTAGTACTTAAATAATTACATTATGTAATGAAAACGATCACATTAACTTTACATGAGAGTTCAGATATTATTGTGTGTACATCCATCTTGTGTTGCATAAAACGGTAGATTACATACATACTACAGTATGTGTCCTTTGAAAAGTGGAAAGTGGCAAAGACAGAAGATGGACATACACATTGATGTTAAAATGGATGTTCTCAACCTTTTAAAATTTCATGTAATGTTTTAATTCACATGTAAATTCATTAAATCGTTTTGGATAATCTTTTGTGCATTTTCCATCTCTCATACATACAGAATTTGGATTAAGTACACCGCATGGACCATGCATCATGTGTTTTACAACATATTCATGTAATGTAGGATGTGTTTGAATGTTGGGAATCTCCGCAGATACAACTTTATCAATATCGGTAGCGTTAACAATTTTATCTTGCTCATTTAAAGAGAGTAAAATGTGAGCATGAGGCAATCCTCTCTTTTGAAACTCAAATGTATAAATGAGTGCTTCAACTTTACCGAAGATTTTTTTTAGTGTAAGGCCCTCAATTAATGCTTTCAGTTTGGACTTGAATACACGCACAACAATATCAGGTCGAAAATTAGCTGACTCACCTACACCAATATTGCTAACTATTTCAGGCCAACTTGGATTGCAAGTCATTGTAAATAAACAAAGAAGGTTTTCCGAAATGTTGTACAATTGACATTGCATCTAAATAATTCTGATACACATTTCTTGGAGATCCATTGAATGAAGATGGTAAAATTACTCTACGGCCAACATTATTGGCATTGGGGTTCAATTCTAAATAATCTGTTAAATTGTTGTAAACTTCAGACCTAAGACTTGTTTTGATTTTGTCGAATGAAATGTAACCTTGTGCCCTCTATTCTCACATACATATCAACTATCCACTGCAGAAATAATTTTTGTGAATGGTGCAACATGCTAAAATCTTCTCTAATTGCAAGTCGATAGGCTGCATACTGAAGCATGGTTAATTTATTTCTGGGCGCTCTTGAATTAGATGTAGTTGGTACATTATGAGAAATATTGATATGCCACCCAGTATCACCGTTTGGAAAAAGTAATGGATACGCTATAGGGTCCAATGATGAATCCAAAACAGAGATATTTTTAATGGTACCATTAACTTTTGAAAACGAAACCATATTTCGTTCAAAGGGTGGCTCACCATCAACTGTACTAAATATTACTGCTACATCAGTTTGAACTGCATCATTATAATGGCGTAGATCTAAATCACGATTTACTTTAATGAGCATACAAATTTCTTTATTTTGATTTTCAACTTTCTTTATTTTGATCTTTCATTGCAATGAATGACCGAACGAAAGGATTAATGCGTTCCAATTCAAGAGAGATTTCGCGCATTATATTGTTATTGCATGTTTGATTATAGTGTTCACGTAATCTATAATTGACAGCAGTGTCAACATCATAAAAATATAATTGCGCATAACATGGTGAGCGACCATATCCAGCAGTCATTGGACCTGATCTGTGATAAAAAACATCATGTATTTTAAAATGATACACTCCACGCGTAACTGTATCCGAAATTTTAGCTTCTGAGCTAACCATAGCAAATGATGAATTGTATTTACGAATGTTTTCAAAATAATTTTTTGACTTTCTTTTTATTGAAGGTTCATTTGAAGTAAGTCCATCATACAATGATTTAAAGTATTCATCTTGACTTAAGGCCGGTAATATTGCTTTACCCTTATGACAACATGAAGTGAATGCAGTCCTTTCACCTAAAGTGACCTCAGATTCGAAATGTTTTGCATTGCAAAACCTGCATTGTAAATGCATTAATCCACAATCAAAAGTATTAAAATTTCTTGGAATGACATTCAGTGCGCATTTAAATGTATCCCTCAAAATAATTTCATCATTTTGTATACTATTTACACTATTTAAATTTGCATTTGGTCTATTATCATTTTGACTTTCACGCGAATATATATTCCTTCTTCTTTGTCTCTCACTACGACCCGTCAATGTTCTATGTCGAGGCATAATGGAAGTAGGTGCGAATATATGAATGTAAAAAAAAAAAGTAAAGAAATTACTGAAACTAAGATTAGACAGGATTTAATTTAAAAATAATAAAATGTACTCACTTTTTTGAAACCACCAATAATAATTAGGCGAGAGTAAGTCAATTCAAATTGCTGCTACAAAATTTTCCTTTTGCAACAGGTGTATATTAAGCAAGCTGTATTTCATTTTCAACTGCACATTAATATATAAAACACAGATATCTAATATACAAAATATAAAATAAACGCTTTTTTGCCTTGACATACACTCCACAGACTATTGAAAAAGGAACATTTGAAATCACACAAAATTCACAGCTCATTCAGTCAATCTGTCAGTAATTATTTGTTGGCAACATTTTAAAATTCTTTGGCGACAATCTCTACTCTGTGCGACTGTTTGACCACAGACTATTATGTGTTTGACATTGGCAGTATGAACGTAAACAAACGACAGACTATTATGTGTTTGACATTGGCAGTATGAACGTACACTAAAATGAAAAAATTATAATTTTATTGCCTGGCAACAAAATTATTTTATTTTTAACAATTACCATTGTTTGAAAAAGTTTAAATGAATTTTCAAGTGCAAATGAATGTTTTATTTTATTTAATTTAATGTATTTGTAACACATATTATATATAAATTTTAGCTTTCTGCACTCGTTCTCCATATAAACTTTAACTATGCCAAATCTCACACTCCTCCGTGCGCGCAATATGCTTAAAAAGGGGTACAAAGTTTTCTCTTCATGTATTAATATATAGATGATCATTTGTACTGGTATTTCATATACTGTATTGTTACTATCACCGCCAACTCTTTATTAAATGGCCCTTTTCTAAGTGGCCACATTTTATCCAATGGTGGCCACTTGAAGACAGGTTTCATACAAACCTTCATTTTTGGGATTTGTGTTGAAAAAGTGTATTTGTGTTGTCTTAACAGCATACATGTTGCTCATACTTTTGTGTAGTAAGTTGTAGACAGGAAGTGAACTTGAACTATTGACCTTTGCAGACTTTTTAAATAAAATTATATACTAGTGTTTACTGATTAGTGTATGAATTGAATCCTCATTACTGTTTAAATTCATTCAGACCTTGGTAATGTTTTAATACTGTTTGTTCTCCCAGGTATCAGTCTGTAATGATTATTTTTATAGTTCTTTTCTGTGTGCTGTAATTCATTAAAGAAATTATTAACAGATTTTGCAGGAATTCAGGTGACTTTGTTAGAGAATAAAATAAAATTCTCGTCTGTTAAAAGTAAATATTAATAAATGTTTTTCAGTGTTTAGTTACTGTAGTGAGTGATGTATAAAATAATAATAATTTTTATTTGGAGCTAGTCAGTGCTACAACATAGTTCAGTGTCTGTTATATTAGAAAACTAGCAGGTACCTGCAGCTTCGCACACGAATATTTGTATATGATTGTTGTGGTAACTGTCGAGTTGGTAAATTGCTATTGGTACATCTATATTAATAATATTCTTATATTGTAAGTTATGAATATCCAAAAAGTGCGAAGCAATAGATCCATCATTCATGATATGTAAAATCAAAATTTGATAATTAAGTAGATATTTATAAATATGCAGTAACACAATTGGATGAAATGTTTATTCGTATAGAATAATAATTGTATACATAAGTATATTGATATCAGTTAGTCGAAATCTTACGTGCTAAGTCAGTTTTAAGAATTTTGCATACCAATCGTAGCTAGATCGGAGCCTTTATTGGCGTATTTACATATATATTTAATGGATTTTACACTACTACACAATTCAACATTGATGTGAGCACCAAAAGCTCGTGAAAGCACCGGTGGAACTACCCATCTATCGTCAACTATCAAAATCTCATCTCTCAAATGGATTTCACACTGAAAACCTCCATCTTCAGGATAGTCGGCGATAATTAGGGTAGCTGTCATCATTTATCGTCGTTTCTTTTGTAAACGATTTAGGATATCATTTAGTACACTGACCCTCCTTCATACATGGTGACTGTGCATTAATTGTTCCACATGGCCTATGAATCATATGTGTTTTAACTATATCATAAAGCTCTGGATCTTTATCAAGGTCCGGCAGCTCTGCACTAATCACAGAATCTATCTGATCTGGTCGTATTTTTTCTTCTAACCAGAGCAAAATATGTGCATGCGAGAAACCTCGTTTTGCCACTCTACGCTGTACATGTAGCAGACAGCTGAGCCAAAAATTTTACCTTTCACTAAGAAATCCATTAATTTCTTCAATCTCAGATGAAATACGTGTGCTACCAAGTCGTGTCGATCTTGAGCTGAAAAACCTTGATGCAACTCCTGGACGATCTCTCTCCACTTAGGATTTGTAGTGAACGTAATAAATAAATTAGCCCGCGAGTATTTGCGTACGTAGCAAAAAGCGTCTTGCGTTCGCTCATGCATATATCGTGGACCTCCTGTGAAACTTAAGGGTAGAATGACCAAGCGGCCTAAATTATCCAAACTTTCATTATTTCGTAATGCATCTTGCAAATGTATGTAATTCTCAGCTCTTAACTGAGTTTGATGAGTACAGATGTATATAAGCCTTTCCGTCTCTATCTTAGCATACATATCAACAATATATTGATTCAGAAACTGTTTGTAATAAATTTAATGATTGTACTCATCTTTTCTCATCATGAGTCTACGAATAAAATTGTAGAGCTGAAACTTTCTTAGTAGTTTGTAACCCAGTCTGAGGATCGACTAATTTTAATGTAAAATGATAACCGTCTTCTCCTCTGCAAAATATTAAAGGGTTATTACTTATCTGGATCGTGCTCCGCATTCTAGGCGCCAATATTACGTATCGTGGGTTTGCTCCACGTTCTGCGCCAAATATTACTATTCTCTACAACTGCACCACGTTGATGGCGACAAATATTACTAAAGTGGAATTGTGCTCCACGTTTGGATGCGCCAAATACTATTAACTCTCGTGACTAGCCCCACTTATTGGTGCGGCAAATATAACTTTTACGTGTATAATTTGTAAGTAATTAAGTTTATCTTATTTAATGTAATGATATTTGGTTTAAAAGGTATTAGATGCTGGGCGCCAGAGATGTTATGTGATCTCGGGGGGTTTTTTGAATAAAAACTCTGCAGTTAAGATGCTAATAACTTTTAATTATTACTAATTCTTGTAAGACAATATATATATGTATATATTCAATGCCTTAAAATTAACAAGATATTGACTTCTGACAACCATCAAATATATTTAATACAACTCTGAATTTGTCAATCCTAATTTACATTAATTAAATTGAGCGTTTCTAAAGTCATAAAGGGTAGAATAATATTACTAGCATCCAACTGCTCATCGGTTCTTTTAGAATGAAACGGGATGTTTAGGGATATAGACGATACGACTACATAGAATATTAGTTAATACATAAGTACAATGAAACTGTTACTTGTGTTCAGGATTATCCATTCCATCTGCCGACAATGCCTTGAGTGAACATATATCACAATTTCACTTCGCACCATACTTTGCTTTAATTCCATTCACAATTACTTTCATCGATTCTTTACACACATCGGAACTCTGATTAAATACTCCACTCGACTTTCGCGCACAAGACTAAATATACTGTGTTAGTAATTACTTCGAGTTCACTGATTTAAATAAAACTGCTTCTTACTTGCTGTACACACTGATTAAATGATTCACTCGCGATGAAGACTCCTCTCATGCTTGTCTTTGCCGTACAAACGACCGTCGCGTTCCTCGACCAACACGCACTCAAATACTTCAAGACTTAATAAAGTATTTTGATAGTTTCTTTAATTCATAACGAGATTCTAAAATACACGAATAGTTTTCTGTACACACCGATATATTACTTTACATGTTGGTTAATCAAGCTAATATACTTTAACACTTTAAAAACTTATTAAAAACGAAGTTAAAATATACTAAGAGCGTCTTTAACACATACTAAGAGAAAAAGAAGACTAAAAAACTTACTTAGCTGTACACGGGGTATTATTTATAGGGCTCACTATTTCTCTTTTCCCACCCGTTCTACTCAAATAATTCCGATAGGCTCATGACTGATTTCCTTGCCGGGAACTTTAAATTCATCCATTCAAGAACCGTAAAAACTCGCGCTCTAAAGTCACGCTTCTTCTCATTGGTGTTTAGGCTGGAGAACGCGGGAGTTTCGCCACGTGTCCGACTGCTACACCAAGTGACGCGACTTTCACCAAAGTTTCTCTTTTTTTATCGCCTGATCCATTGTTTTTCCCAAGGTTGTCGTTCGTCAAAATCTAACGGGCTCAACAGTTTTATGATTTTTCGCGAACAAAGCATTTCCTTCTTTATGACTTTAGAAAGCTGTTTATTGTACAATGCGCTTTTATTCTGTTGCCGCCAGACTGTCGCCAACTTACAATATTTCTGTGAGACGTTATTTTGCCTCAATCTTTTTATCAACACATTTAATTTGTTTAATAATAACTAAAAACATACATTAAATGATTACTTACGTTAATTACATAATATAGGCTTACGTGATCTACATTCACGTTATATTTAGTCCCCCAAATTGATTTGATCATGATCAATATTCGAATTCATGGCAAATCAATTTGTACGCCTCTGAAAGTGCTCAGTTTATTATTGACAAAGCTTGTTTATATCTGAGGTTGTTGCCTTTTCAGTACAATAATGGTGTGCAACCCTCGGCTTTATGTGCACTTTCACTTCTTGTCTGGGGAGAGCTTGCCCCCTCCCTCTTAAACCAGATTGTTTGCAGCTGTTTACAATTCATTTTGTCGTTTACAACTGCTGGCCTTACGTACATCACATGGCTTATTATTATGTAACTTACTACACATTGGTTTAAGTTTATTTACAATGTTTGTTATCAGTGTTAAGGAAATTTAAATTTATCAAAGTTTTGAAATTTCTTTTCCCTTCTGACTGATCTTATTTAGAATTTTACTGTTACTCGCGGTGGTACGGCTTCAACTGTCGCACGTTGAAAATTCCACGAATCGATCCTGGTTTATCCACCTCCGCCATTTCGTAAGTTGCATTTCCTTTTATTCCTTTTACAACGTACGGTCCCTCAAACAGTTCACAGAATTTCGCTGTGACTCTATTCAAAGCATGTGAAATTGGATGAGTCTTTATTAAAACTAAGTCTCCTACCTTGAATTTCACCTTATCCGACGCCTTCATTGTTTTTCTTTGCTCGACGTTCACCCTTTCTTTTTAATCGTCGATATATTACCTCTCGGCAATCCTTAACGTCTTCCTTCATTAATTCTCGGTCCACATACACCTCCCATGCTCTTCTTGGCCTTCGACCCCATTGTGCCTGAAATGGTGTCATTTCAATCGTGTCGTGGTGAGTCTCATTGATACATTTTTCAATTAATTTAATATATTTGGCCCATTTGGTTTGGTGTCCGTTAACCATCACTCTGACTATGTTACCTAATTGGCGGTTAACCCTTTCAGCAAGATTGGTACACGGGTTACGGATGGCAGTGTACTTGGGCTTGATTTCAAGTGCATTTAACTGTCACACAAAATTTACTTGTAAACTGTGCTCCATTATCCGTCAATATAGCTTTCGGTTTTCCAATTTCTTGGATGTAATTTTTTAATTTATTAAGCGTAACAGCTGTAGTTGCTCTTTTCATCGGGTATAATTTCACAAACTTGGTGAAATTATCGACGATCACCAGAATATACCTCACACCACTGGTAGACGATATCAAAGGACCATAATAATCCATGCTAATGAGTTCACATCTCTCCTTTGGCAGAACTGGTTTGGTCTGTCCCATGCATTTCTTGAAATGGTCTTTACATTTTTGACAGGTATCACATGTCTTAATTAACCTCTTAAGGTATTTGTAGAGATGATCGCTTGTAAAATGTTCCTTAAAGATCTCATAGCTTCTCCTCACACCGCAGTGTCCATACATTACGTGAATCTCCTTTAATAACGCTTGTCCAATTTCTTGTGTTACTACCAATTTCCACCTTCCGTTCTCCTTACGATATAAATTTATTATTATATACTTGGTATATCTTACTGAGTTTGTCATTTTTATTGTTGTGTAACCGGTCGATGATATTATTTAGTTTAACGTTGTTCATTTGGTGTAATGTAATGTTTTTCAACTGATTTTTTAATGGTTTACCCAGTTTGATGTCAACTGCGTAAATTTCAGTCTCCTCGTCTCCATCTGGTATTATATTTTCTAGTACATCTTGAAGGTTTCGACTAAGTTCATCCGCTACGATATTGTCAGTACCTTTGCAATGTACTATCTCAAAATCATACTCCTGGATAGCCAGTATCCATCGTGTAATTCGGGAACAGTTTAACTGACATTTTTGAATAAATGTTAGTGCCTTGTTATCCGTGATAATGGTCAATGGTCGACCTAACACGTAAGTTCTAAATTTTTTCAAGCAGTGGACTACGCTGAGCAGTTCTACTTCCGTAGTAAAATAATTTAATTCGGCACCTCTAAGCACATGACTGGTGAATGCAACGACCCCTATTTGCTCGTCTTCATCTATTTGATAAAGCTGACCCCCAATCGCATATTTACTCGCGTCAGTCTGCAGGTAAAATCTTTTATTTGGGTCAGGATGTCGTAGCATCACTGTGTCCACGAATAGTCTCTTGACCTCCTTAAAATTATTTTCTAACTCTTCTGTCCATTTAAACTTTATGCCTTTTTTTAGTAACTGTAGCAGTGGTCTTGTTTTTTCTGCATATTGGCTTGTGAATTTGTTGTAAAAATTAGTTAGGCCAATAAATCCCTTTAGTTGTTTTGGATTCTTTGGTCTAGGAAAATCCATAATAGCGGAGATTTTTTCTGTGGAAGCGCTGATACCTTTTGTAGACAGCTCATATCCCAGGTAACTAATTCTGTCTCGAAAGAATTTGGACTTCTTTAAGTTCACTGTGATGTTCTCTCTTTTGAGGTTGTCCAACAACATGCGTAAGTGTTCCAGGTGTTCTTCAATGTTTTCTGATACACATAAACAATCGTCCACATATAGTATGGTGAATCTTTTTACTTCTTCTGTCAAAACTTTATCCAATCCGCGGGTCAGACTTGCTAAACTCGTCTTGAGCCCGAATGGTGTTACAGTGTACCTGTAACATTTGCCTCTGTAGAGAAAGCCAGTGTAGTCCCGGGAATCTTCAGCAAGTGGGATCTGCCAGAAGCTGCTGGTGAGATCAATACTACTCATGACTTTCACTTTTCCGCGCTCGCCAACACTTGATCAATTGGTACAATCATGATCCGGAACAGTGACCGCATTGATTCTTCTTGCGTCTAAACACAGTCGTACAGTCTGATCTTTCTTGACTACAGTCACCATTGGGTTTATATATGGACTGTTTGCTCGTTCTATTACACCGCATCTTTCCATCTTTTTAATCTCTTCTTCCACTGCATTTTTATATTTTAGTGGAACTGGCCACCCTTTTAAGCAATAAGGGGTTGTGTCAGTTACCTTTAACCTGTGTACATATTTGTTGATTCTACCTGGTTGCTCACGGAACACTTGTTGGTTAGAGTATAAAATGTTCTCCAATTCTTCCTTTGTTTTAGAATCGATACCGGTTGTTTCTTCCAGTTTCTCTTGAATCGTATTAGCAATCTTTTCTTCGTCTTCCTCAAGTTCTAATGCCATTATTTCCGCACTTACGGGTTCTTCACTGCTATTATGATTATTCTTGAAAGTAATTTTATTATCTGGAAGGTTAATCACACATCTACCTTCTTGCAATAAGTTAATTCCAATAATACACTCCCTGATTAAATTAGGGACAATTATAAACACAGCATCAGTCACATACTCTCCGATTCTTACTTCGAGCATGATCTGTTGGGTTATCTTATTCGATTTCTTCCCCACTGCTCCTTTAATAACTAAATTAGTAATTTTTAATACAGGTATATTGCCCATACGTTTTTTATTTTGCTGATACCACTCCGCAGACAACGCACAGATTTGGCTGCCCGTATCAAGTAGTGATATTATTGGTATACCATTGAGTTGTATCTTCAATTCAGGACATTTATTTTTATTGATTTCTTGATATTCCGACTCCTCTTCCATCAGAGTGTCCCTAATATCAATAAAAGTGGTACTGATTATCTTACAATTATCGCCTAATCCTACCTTATCTCTAAAATAATTCTTAACTAGTTTTTTGACTGGGCAACATTCTTTGTATGTATGTTTGAACTACTTGCTACCTGCGAGGTCCCTTGAGTGCCGCTTGTTGACGCTAATGTATTCATTTGGGATTCGTATACCCGTTTCTGCGGTGCTCTTTCTCTCTCGTTTGCCTCAGCTGTTTTCTCTACTTGTCGCCACGGTGCCTTGTGACGTGGGGGGTTTCTCCGCTCTGTCCTATTTTCCGGCCAGTGATTAGCATTATTTACGTTCCTTTCCTGCTTGGGCTGAAACTGCATATTACCCTCGCCGTTCGTTCCATTCTTCTTTTGTCCAAAGGCTGCGAATTCCATTAACAGGTTTTGAAAGTCCGTAATGTTATTCACACCCCTCGTAATGCAGGCAACAGCAATGTCGTGACTGTAGTGGTGTGCTAGTTTTCGAATTAGGTGTAAGTCTGACATCGGCGGTATTAATTGCCGGTTCTGTAAGATACGCCTTTCCATATATTGCGTCATGCTTAACCCGCTCTCCGGGCGATGTTTCCCAAATTCTAACTTATCACGGACGGACTCCTGGATCATTTGATTCCAGTATTTGGCTGTGAATGCGGTCTGAAATTGCTCAAAAGTGTTTACCTCATTACGTATCAGCTTCCACCATATGGCGGCTTCTCCGTCTAAGTGTCTTCCTATCCAACTCACCTCTTCACCTGGGTAGTATTCACGGTGTATTTCTTCTAGCTCCTTCACAAACTCCATCGGATACTCTCCTTCTCCATTGAAGTTCACATTTTTAGTGTGTTTAATTATCACTCCTTGCTGCCTAGGTGTGCGTTCGATCTGGGCGATTTTATTGCGTACATCTTCTTTGATTTTACTTATCTTCCCGTCGATTGTAGAACAGCTATTTTCGTAACATTCTTTCAGTTGTTCTATCTGTTCTTCATTTTTCTTCTTGTGCGTAATCATTTTATTAGTTATGGCTCTAATGTCATATGCGACACTAGCTTGGTATTGTTGAAGCGACTCTTCACACTTCTCCCAATGTTCTTTCGCTTCTGATCGTACTATTTCCACCTCTTCTCTCACGACTTCTTTGACTTCTGTACATAATTGTATTGCTGTTTCTCAGTTTTCTTTTCGGATTTCTTGTATTTGTTGTGCTATCTGTGTTTTGTGTTCCTGTAGTTGTTGTGTATATCTTTGTTCCATGTTTCGTTCCATGTCATGTATTCGTTTTTCTATACATGTAATGTTTTCTGTTATTTGCTGGTTATTTTCTGCTAACTGTCGTGTGAAAGTTAGTTTGAGTTGTTCTGTATTCTCTTCATTTTTCTTAGTATTTTCATTTAATTTTTCTATCATGTTCTTTTCTAATTTTCGTGAGTTTTCTGTCAGTTTTTGTTCTATTCTGTTGATGTTTTCAGTCATTTGCTGATTATTTTCTATTAATAATCGTTTAGTATTTTCTGTCATTTGTTGTGTAAATTGCTGTAGTAGCCTACTGATATCTATGTTTGTAGCTGTTTGTTGGGTTTCAGTCTGTGATTGTGTCTGTTCTGTTTCGGACCGTATATCGTCGTTTTGTCGTCATCCCCTCGCCTCTGACGAAACCTCCGGGCTTTCACTTTCCGTGGCCTCTTCCCATCCTTTCTCTCCCATTTGATTGTTAATATCAAATTCAATGTCGGACCCACTGTTATTTTCGTTACTGTTAGCCATTCTACTATTTGTACTACTAACCAATTTAAATTTCCTTACTTTACTGCGAGTTAACATTTAATTTTCTACCACTTACTTATTTTAGCACATATCTTATTATAATTGCTTATCGTCTATCCCGTTTCATTCTGCCGAGCTCATTTACATTCAAGCCCCATGTTGGGTGCCAATATTACTTATCTGGATCGTGCTCCGCGTTCTAGGCGCCAAATATTACTTTTCTCTACAACTGCCCCACGTTGGGCGCCAATATTACTTATCTGGATCATGCTCCGCATTCTAGGCGCCAATATTACGTATCGTGGGTTTGCTCCACGTTCTGCGCCAAATATTACTATTCTCTACAACTGCACCACGTTGATGGCGACAAATATTACTAAAGTGGAATTGTGCTCCACGTTTGGATGCGCCAAATACTATTAACTCTCGTGACTAGCCCCACTTATTGGTGCGGCAAATATAACTTTTACGTGTATAATTTGTAAGTAATTAAGTTTATCTTATTAATGTAATGATATTTGGTTTAAAAGGTATTAGATGCTGGGCGCCAGAGATGTTATGTGATCTCAGGGGGTTTTTTGAATAAAAACTCTGCAGTTAAGATGCTAATAACTTTTAATTATTACTAATTCTTGTAAGACAATATATATATGTATATATTCAGTGCCTTAATATTAACAAGATATTGACTTCTGACAACCATCAGATATATTTAATACAACTCTGAATTTGTAAATCCTAATTTACAATAATTAAATTGAGCGTTTCTAAAGTCATAAAGGGTAGAATAATATTACTAGCATCCAACTGCTCGTCGGTTCTTTTAGAATGAAACGGGATGTTTAGGGATATAGACAATACGACTACATAGAATATTAGTTAATACATAAGTACAATGAAACTGTTACTTGTGTTCAGGATTATCCATTCCATCTGCCGACAATGCCTTGAGTGAACATATATCACAATTTCACTTCGCACCATACTTTGCTTTAATTCCATTCACAATTACTTTCATCGATTCTTTACACACATCGGAACTCTGATTAAATACTCCACTCGACTTTCGCGCACAAGAAAAAAATATACTGTGTTAGTAATTACTTCGAGTTCACTGATTTAAATAAAACTGCTTCTTACTTGCTGTACGCACTGATTAAACGATTCACTCACGATGAAGACTCCTCTCATGCTTGTCTTTGCCATACAAACAATGACCGTCGCGTTCCTCGACCAACACGCACTCAAATACTTCAAGACTTAATAAAGTATTTTGATAGTTTCTTTAATTCATAACGAGATTCTAAAATACACGAATAGTTTTCTGTACACTCTGTTTCTGTACGAATAGTTTTCTTGGGGATATATTACTTTACATGTTGGTTAATCAAGCTCATATACTTTAACCAGGGTTGTTGCAATTTAACCCGACCCAATAAAACCCACCCGGTTTTTTTTAAAAAAACTCAGCCAATAAAACCCATATAAAAAACCCACGTTGTAACGTGAAATCTTTAAGTTCAAATAAATGGTAAACACACTGAGTTATGTTATTTCGGTTTTTGACTGAAAAACAAGGTAAAATAGGGAATAAAAAACAAGGACACTTCAGGTTCAGTTCTATTTAACGTAATTTATTTATTTCAGTTTATAATTATTTTTATGGTAACTGTTATTTATAATATTAAACTGATAGTTACAAGAGTAGTGTAAACAAGCACTATTTAATTTAATAATAGGTTTCAGATAATTTTTGTTCTATGAAAAAAATGTTTACATGTATTTAAATATTTATTGATATAATCCACAACCATCCATAATCACAAACTAACAAGTTTTATGTTGATTCACTCCTTATTTGAATGAAGAAATTTGTATATCTTCAACAGTTTTGTAGCTTTCTCCTCGCCCAACTGATTTCTAAGTTTTGACCATACAAGGCCAAAAGTGGAGAAAATTCGTTCAATACTTGCAGAGCTAGCTGGGCAACTGCTGAGGCTCTTCATAAAAGAACAAAATTCCTTCAGCAAGTTTCCTTTTTTTGATGATTTTACTTCCATTAACTTCCACCATTTGGGAGGACTAAATTGGTTTACAACAGCATCTAAAAACATTGATTCAGGAAAAATCTGAGGATCTGATATCCTAAATGCCATCATGCTGGTTAACCATTCTGGATGGGTTTCTATCAGCCAGTTTTCAGCTGCCTCTTCCTGCTTTGCAGACATCCTTCTACCTTTGAATCTTGGATCCAACAAATTGGCAAGAAAGTGGAATGGCTGTAATGCTTGATTCATTCTTCTCGTTATAGCATCCTTGTAAGGTTCCAAGTCACGGTTTTCAGCTAGATCAAGCCACAGTTCCACAGCCTGTGCGATATTAGTAGAGTCTGCCTGAAGAAGATCCAACACTCTGCTCACCTCAGTCAGTTGTCGGAGAAGATGCACAGCATCTCTATATATAGTGACATTGTCCAGGATTTTAGCAATGTTTGCAGGGATTTCACATAAGTGTTCAGTTATAATCTCTACATACTTAGAATAATTTTCAATGAAGGTGCTTACACACTCCTGCTGGGAGTTCCATTGTGTTGAATTTGGGAGCTGGGACATACGACCTTCTTTTTCTCTCAACCACCCATGAGGCTGATGGTGATTGCGAAAAAACTTATGAACCTCTACTATGTGCTTTATTATCGTTTGTGGAGTTACTTCCACTTCCAAGAGATTTAGATAGTGTGCAAGGTTTAGCCATAGGTTAGCAAGTCAGGCAGATCGTCAGTTAGGAGTTGGCGCATCTTCACCATTTTGCTTTCACTCTCTGTACAAACAGCAAACACTTTCTTTCCAAATTTCTCCTCACACATTGTAATAGATTCCTTTGCACATTCTGCACAATATTTGGCTGTTTTTTGGTTTGATTCACAGTCCTTGGCATTTAATAAAAATGAACCCTGCCCCGTGTGAATACTGGTTGCTATGATGGGATCATTTTTTATATTAGACCAACCATCTTGAACAAGTGTGATGCTACTCAGTTCATTGCCCAACTGCATCTTTATTTCATTATCCACCTCATCTGCAACTTTATCCAGCAACGTACCAGCTAATGCGAACCGGTCAGGACCAGCATAACCAGGCCGCAGTGCTTCAGGTAAATGTGATTAGGTATTAATTAAATTATTGGAGTAAATTAAACAGGAATAACTTTGTTGTTCAATGTAGGACAAAACAATTTATTTTTTACTTGTAATTGCAAAAGAACACAATGTAATGCACGTCCACACGCGTACACACACACAAACAAACACAAACAAAATTACACTGCATAAAACTCAATATAAAATAGAACTGGATACATTAAAAAACCCAATTAAACCCACACAAAAAACCCACCCGGGTTGGGTTTTTTTAAAAAAAACCCGGGTTTTTCACAACCCTGACTTTAACACTTTAAAAACTTATTAAAAACGAAGTTAAAATATACTAAGAGCGTCTTTAACACATACTAAGAGAAAAAGAAGACTAAAAAACTTACTTAGCTGTACACAGGGTATTATTTATAGGGCTCACTATTTCTCTTTTCCCACCCGTTCTACTCAAATAATTCCGATAGGCTCATGACTGATTTCCTTGCCGGGAACTTTAAATTCGTCCATTCAAGAACCGTAAAAAACTCGCGCTCTAAAGTCACACTTCTTCTCATTGGTGTTTAGTCTGGGGAACGCGGGAGTTTCGCCACGTGTCCGACTGCTACACCAAGCGACGCGACTTTCACCAAAGTTTCTCTTTTTTTTATCGCCTGATCCATTGTTTTTCCCAAGGTTGTCGTTCGTCAAAATCTAACGGGACTCAACAGTTTTATGATTTTTCGCGAACAAAGCATTTCCTTCTTTATGACTTTAGAAAGCTGTTTATTGTACAATGCGCTTTTATTCTGTTGCCGCCAGACTGTCGCCAACTTACAATATTTCTGTGAGACGTTATTTTGCCTCAATCTTTTTATCAACACATTTAATTTGCTTAATAATAACTAAAAACATACATTAAATGATTACTTACGTTAATTACATAATATAGGCTTACGTGATCTACATTCACGTTATAGGGTACTGTAAAGCATCATAAGCTCGATGTGTTTCTGCAATTCGATGTAGCGTACGATCCCTCGCACGGATTATTATATCGCATTCCTGGTTAACTAAAACTACTGCCACCTCATTAGTTGTTAGTGCATTGTAGCGACCCCTGTGCTCTCCATTATTTTCTTTTCGATCAGCATGAATCACAATATTGTACTGTTTATTATTCACAGATGTTGCAAATTCAAACGCACTTTTCAGTTCACTAACATATGTGTTGATTGCGTGAAGTAAATTTTGAAGTTCTGTTACTAATGTCTTATCCAAGTTACGAATATGATCCATTCTTGTTTCAGCTTGCTGTAAATAATCAGCTATGAAATACACCTGTAGAAATTTTGGTACTTCGTTTTGTGTGGGGAGTAATGATCCCATGAGGTGATATACTTGCCCTTGAATTTTGGAAGTAGGCATGAAGCTCCCCTCGACTATTTCATTGGCTCCGAATGATGTAAATTGAAAAGCTGAATTGTACGATCTTAATGCATTCAAAAATTTTTTCGATAAAAGATGTTCTCCATTTAATAATGATTTTAACGGTTCTGGAGGAGGAAGTATGGGATCTAACCGCACTTTTCCTGCAGACCAACATAATCCATGTGATTCATTTTTCCACTTTAAAGCTTTGCAATGTGGGCAAACCACACTCGGTAACCCGAATCTGTTTCATTCACGTAGTTAATAACTGGATTATAATTGAAACCACTATTTAATTTTGCACTCCATCGTAAAGTAGGACCTCGTGATCTGAGAGTCGCTTGCCTGCGTCTTTGTGCCACTAATCTATTTTCACGATTCGTAGGACTTTCAACCCGTGAGACTTCTAATCTAGATCTTTCTGAAGAGTTTCCAGGAGCTGATTGCATTTCTACTCCTTCGACGTCATTTTCAGATGCTCTAAGACTGTTTTTTCGCAGCAGGAGTAGAGTTCCTAAACATGATCGTCTTTTTGGCATAGCAAAGCTAAAAAAAGTGGAAATGTATTTATTTTATCTATACTAATAAATCTCTAGGGGGCAATTAATAATTTATACAATACAATACATGTTGCACATATTACTTACTGATGACGTAAAATTAACGAAAAAGGCACTGATACTACATCACTGACGCTTATCGCATAATTCTCGATGAAGTAGATGAAGTATAATTCTCGACAATTAATTATTCCTACTGCACATAGGCCTACTGAATATTCAAATGTCGAAGAGTATGGTTTGTCAGAATCAATGTGTACTATATAATCAATGTTACAATATAATCAAACAATGAATTATTGTATTGTTTATACGAATTCCATATGCTGATAAGAATTCCATAAGAATATTATTAGTACAGATGCACCATTAGCAATTTACCAACTCGACAGTTACCACAACAATCATATACAAATATTCGCGATCGAAGCCGCGGGTTTAAAAAAATGAGTTTTTTTTTGCTATAACTTCAGTTCTTTTAAACCTATCATTATTCGCGATCAAAGCCGCGGGTTTAAAAAAATTAGTTTTTTTGCGATAACTTCGGTTCTTTTAAACGTATCGTTATCAGATAAAGTGGGAAACGTTCCGTTGGGTACCTGCTATCAGCGTGCAAAGTTTCATTGAAATCAGTTCAATAGATTCTGAGATTACCGGGGACAAACGTAGACCCCCCTAGAGATTTATTATATAGGTAATGGTAGAAAAGAATATTCAGCAAGGAAAGACAGCATATTTGAAAGCGACTTGGAGCATTTATTTTGTTTTTTCAAAACTTCAAGAACATCCCGTTTACATAATTTTGTGTATTTACTTATAGCTGATATTGAATCGCTGTTATAACTGTTATCCAAACAGTTCCCCACCCTCTCTCTCTCTGCAGGATTAAAGCTGAATTAGATACACAAAATGTTTTAGTTTGCTAAATTGAATAAATTGTTCAACAAATTTAAGAAACTGGTTTGCAACAAAGAAAAAAAGTTTCCTCGAAGGATTGTGTCATAAAATCTGTTGACATTTAAAGTGTAGTGTGAGGATCAGAATAACGTATCAGCAAGGACTAGCATATTCAACAAGAGAAAGAGCTGGTTAATCATATTGTTGAGGCCAGTATTTTTATATTGTTGTGTAATGTTGTATTTGATAATGTAAGGAAGGGGTGTGTATTGGAAGTTTAAATAATTTTTTGATTTGTGGTGATAATAATATTGAATTAATGTGATAATAAGCAAGATATCATTTTACGTTTTGTATTTTCATTAACAGCATTGTGGACTCGTTTTCCGATTTGCTGAGATTTTTTTTTTCTACTAACATTTGATGATAAGTAAATACATATTGTGACAATTTTTAAGGTCATTGTCTAACATAAAAACATTTAGTAAAAGTTTGGTTTATTTATAGAGTCAGACTTTTATTGCATGGTCAAATGTGTTAATAGCAAATGTGTCTATTAAATGTAAATACATAATTTTATTTATATTTAAATATTATGTGCACGTGTTGTAATTATGTAGAGGCATAAAAGAATAACTTCATTATCGTAGTTAATGAATATTTTTGGTTATCGTATTTTGTGTATGTAGATAAAAATTTGTTAATTGTACATGCTTCTATTGCTTAATAGTATAGAGTTTGAGTTACTCCCTTGATTTGTAAGTATTGCATTCAGTAGGAATTTTTTTGAATCATTGCATTAAATCATGTTATGGCACTGTTGTGGTGGAGGGAATCAAGTGTACTTTATAACTTAATGTGCAACTAAATAAATTTGGTCTTGGTTGTTAGTCAGATCATCTATATTTAATCAAGCTTAGTTGTAGATAAGTGTATTACATAAGCAACACATTAGAACTTGTTTTGTGTACACTGGACAGTACATAATGTGATTTGTATACAATTACATTCATCACCAACATTCAGCTATGTAACTAATTTTACTTATTTTTCCTTTTAGAATATAGATTTGTTGATCATTTTTGTTATTATTACTATTATTGTTAGTTTTTATATTGAGATGCTTCTCTGAAAATAAAACTTGGTACTTCAACATGAAAAATAAAAGTGAAAGTTCATACTGTAAACATAACCTTATAATTTACAGAAAGAAGAACCTACATTTAAAGTTATTATTTAAAATATATCATTTTAAATAAGTGTACGTTAAAATATATAAGTGTACCTATATATAATATATACTATATATTAATACGTTATATGTACTATATGTATTATATATAGTATATATATATATAATATATTATATAAGTGTATATTAAATAGTTAGATAATTTTTATTAAAATAAGTCCATTTTGAAGAGTTTAATGTTTTGATAAGAATTTTAATAGAGCCTAATAAGTAAAAGAATTTAAATAAACAACAAAGAGAACAATTAATGGACATTAAATTTGGGACTCTTCACATAAGCTCTGCAACATAGGTAAAATTTAATGGTAGGGTAAGAAGATGTATGAAAATCAAGTCTTTTTTTTAGTTCCAGGTTTTAAATGAATGTATAGATCAGTGGTTTTCAAACTTTTTGGGTCCACGGCTCCCTTGACCTGAACATAAATACCCGCGGCTCCCTTCGTACACTACATCCGATTCGAAGTGTAGGGATAAAAAAAACTTAAGTTTCGAAACAAATGAATAAGACAATAAGAGTGTATTTTATTTCTTTACATTAACTATTAACATACATACACATTTTAATCGACTTTTAATTTTATGACACCTTATTCTTGCAACGAAATCAAATCAATGGGAAGGATGAGCTTGCTTCTTCATCACCAATTCTTCAAATCTCGGCACAAGATTGGAAACTGCAACTCGCATCTCTTTCTCGACGTTCAGTCGCGATCTGTATTTGGTCTTGATGACCGCCAATGCTGAAAATCCTACCTCACATAAGTAGGATGTCACAAAGGAATCAAAACTCGTAGGGCCTTGTTACCTACTTGTGGATACTCCTGCTTCACCAAGCCCCAAAACTCAAGCAGTGATGAGGAAACGAACGTTGATTTTAATGTGGAGTCTGAAGAAATATCTATAAATTGCTCGTGTTCTTCAGTAGTAAGTGTTGATGGAAGTCCTGTACTGAAGGGATCTTTGATCCAGTTGTGCTGATCAACCTCTTCTGCAAAGTACTTCTGAAAGTGAACATTATTTTCAGTTAAATGATCCATAAACACAGACTTCAATTCTTCACTCAACTGTAAGTAATTGTCTTCTAAAACCACGTGCAGAGCAGGGAAACTGTAATGTATATCTCTATCATCCAACTTTGTCTTCCACAATAGTAGTTTCTTTCTGAAGGCTGAAATTTTGTCTGACAGTTGCAGAATGTTTGGTCTCATTACCTTGAAGCAACACATTTAATGAATTGAGTTTTTCAAAGATATCACAAAGATATGCCAGCTTACAAACAAAGTCACTGTCTACGAACTTCTCGGAACTCAAATGTTTCTCTTGAACAAGATAACAGTGAAGTTCATTCCTGAGTTCATACACCATTTTCAAGACATTCTCACGTGAAAGCCAGCAAGAGTTAGAGTAATAAAGTAGGGAAATGTGCTCAGCCCCCATATCAACGCACATTTGTTGAAAACATCTGGACTTAAGTGGCTGACTTTTAATGAAGTTTACCACTTCTATCACTGACTGAAGAACCTCATGAAGGGCAGGGCTGATGTTTTTTGCTGCCAGTGGTTCTCTATGAATAATACAGTGTGTCCAAATAGCATGAGGAGCTTCTTTACGGATCAGAGCTTGTAGTCCGGCATAACAGCCAGCCATACTACGACCTCCATCTGTACACACGCCTACACAATTCTCCCAGTTAATGTTGTTTTCTTCCATAAAAGAGTGTAGTATTTCAAAGAGGTCTGCTGCTTTTGTTCCAAGAGTTATATTTCTGCAGAAAAGAAGATCTTCATGATACTTGTTATCATGTATAAACAGCACGTAACAAATTAGATGCGCATCATTGTGGCTGTCAGTAGCTTCATCCAACTGAATAGCGAAATCACCTTTGAGTTTTTCAAACAACTGATCATTAATGTCGTCAGCCATATCGAGTATTCGACGACTAATAGTGTTGTCTGGCAAAGGAACACTTGCCAGTTGCTTGGCAGCAGACTCACCTATCATAATAGACACCATGTCCATAGCAGATGGTAAAATAAGGTCTTCCGCAATGGTGTGAGGTTTCTTGCTCTTTGCTACATGGTAGGCAACTTTGTAAGATGAAAGAAGGGCCTTTGTAGGAATCGTAGCTTGTTTAGTGAAAGTTGTTTTTTGTTCTGTCATTTCTTTTAACTTGCGGGAAAAGTATTCCCTTGGTTTATTTACCAAACTACCACGATTTGACTCCAAATGTTGTTTCATTTTATTAGGAAGCATGCTTTCAGTAGCCAGCACTTTCAAACAAATGACACACTGTGGTCGTTCTTCATTTCCAATAATAGTGCATGTAAAACCGAAATTCAAGTAACTGTCGTCATACTTCCTGCATTTTTGTCTACTCGTGTCTTTAGAACTGCATGATACGTTTGAAATGTCTCGTTTTGTACTACATTTAAAAATTTATCCATACTGACAGAGAAACACAATTATCACAGAAGACAAACAACGATTAAAAACGATATAAATTAGACAAAACTAACCTCCAAACTGATTGAAACTGAATTGAAACAAATGCGACACGCAGTACGATTCGACTGCCATCTACCTACCACGTTGCCAGAGTAACAACACTTACAAGCCGGCCCGCTAGATATCACTAGCACACAGCTCATCATGGCGAGCGTTGTTCCGATACTCAGCTGCGTTGTGAAACCAACGGTCAGGTCCAGTTCGGTAATTTTGTTTTATTTTAGAGGAAATCATTAAAGCAAATCAACTCAATATATCATTTTTACGAAACCACCGCGACGCCCCTACCGTAATGCCGCGACGCCCCAGGGAGCCGCGACGCACAGTTTGAAAACCACTGGTATAGATATTTTAAGTTTTAAATAAGATGGAATGAAACTGAATTTAATGCAGAACCAGAAGGTAAAAGGAAAGCAAGGAAGGCAAAAACTGAGATGGAGGGATGGAGTGAGTCAGGACATCAGTACGCTTGGAATTAGAAACTGGAAGAGTATGGCTGTGAATAGAGAAGAATGGTGAAATCTTCTGAAGAAGGCCAGGGACCACTAAGGGCAATTGAGCCAGTGATGATGATGATGATAGAATGAAACTGGATCAGCAAAATAAATATTGAAATGGTAGGCAAACCAAGAAAAGATTGTTTTTATGTACACTTTAGAATTGAGTGACATTTAGAACATGTTATAAACAGTATGCAGCATAATCCATAAGATGTATTGCAGGAGGAGGGCCTTAAGAATACCATGGATGGAAAGAGCACCTAATGATGAGATTTTGAGAAGAGTGGGTGAAAAAGGATAAAAGGAGAAGTAATATGGTTGGCCCCCTGCTATGTCATTCAAACTGGTTCACCACCCTGATTGAGGTAATGATCAAAGGGTGTAGTGGGAGGGGAAGGCCGAGGCAGTAGTAAATGGATGGTGTTAAAGAAGGAAGAAGGTATGTGTTGATCAAGAGGATGTCCGTGGAAAGAAAGACATTGTAAGCCCACCTACCTTTGGGTTGCGGAGAAGAAGAGATAATTTTCCTATAACGGGCAGCATCAGAGATGCTGAATTGTCTGCTGTTCAGAAGTGCTCACTGTTCAGAATGCAGTGCCATTGGGTGTGTGGGTGGATACAGGGTAGGATCCATAATACAAATAAAATGAAGTTTTCCAATGTTTACGTAGTTAATTGTTAAACATTAAATACATATTGTAGTTCATTATTATTATTGTTATTATTATGAAGTAAATTGTTATATTTAAAGGCAAATTATTAATATTGATGCAAGGAAGTTTTGCTCAGTAGTTAAAACTGAAATTCTCTGACTTGTCTTGCGTTGACTTGGTGCAATACTTTCACACAGTATACTAACTATGTAAATCAAAACTTCGTTTTCAGATTTTCATGTTACAGTCTCCTCAGTAAGCTATTCTAAAATCCCTCAGTGATAATATTTTTAACAAGTCAGATATACCAGGTTTGGATATATCACACTTGTTCCTCTTGTCTCTGATGGGTGTCTCTTCTGTTCCCTTTTGGGTGGGTCAGCAGGTTGTAGGGGTGAGTGGGAGCCTGGCACAAAAAAATTAATATTTATTTGTTATTCTTATATTTACTAACATATACAATAAATGTAAAATTTAAATACTGGTGCTAAAATTATTGCAGTAATTAAATGCGTACATTCCTGTAGTAATAATTCCACAATAAAGGATTTCTCAAATTTTAAAACATAGTACGTAACAGTTCCAGATTAAAGTTAAAAATTTGGATTAGCAGTAATTTAAATATCGGTATAGAGAACCATACATGACTTTCATGTTCTAAGATTTATATTTAAAATATTTTTTGAAATGAACTATTTCCATAGAAACTACTTCTTTCTTCAGCCTTAACCACAGTACTGTGGTCACTAACGCATACCACCTCACGATAGTGCACTCAATTTTCACTGACGATGGCAGTCGATAGCACTGCCGAAATGTCTGCTTTTGTAGAAAACATTGGATCAAGCCCAAACAGCCCAGGAAGGAATTTTAACAACAAACTACTTCTTTGTTGCCGATAACGTAGTACACATGACAAATAAATAAAAATTATCCCCTCCCTCTTCAACTATAATTTTCATTTATAGAAAATTACCCCCACCCCGTTCATCTAGCCTCTTCATTTATAGGTATTCCATCTATGTTTCTACAGTGGATTATTAAGATATTCTTATCAGGATACTTTATATATCAAAATTAAGTGCTTTACTCTGTTACAACAAAAAATGTTTCAGGTTAACTACCTTTTGCCCGTAACTGATCTTCACCAAAATCAATAGGCCTTGAGTCCTCTACAACTCAGGCACATATGTAAAAAATTATTTGATTCTGTTTGAATTTACGGCAGTTATCATTCTTCATGAAAAAATTTCTCTTGTTATAACATAAAATGTTGCTGGTAAACTACCCCTTTCCCTCAACCAATCTTCACCAAAATCAATAGGCCTTGAGGTCTCTACAATTTAGGGATGTATGCGAATAATTATTTGATTATGTTTGAATTTACGGCAGTTATCGTTCATCATAGAAAAAATTACCCTTGTTATCACATAAAACGTTGCTGGTAAACTACACCTTTCTCTTAACTGATCTTCACCAAAATCAATAGGTCTTGAGTCCTCTACAATTCAGGGATGCATGCAAAACATTCTTTGATTCTGTTTGAATGTGCGGCAGTTATCGTTCGTCATAGAAACAATTACTATTGTTAAAACATTCAAAGTGGCAGGTAAACTACCCCTTTCCCTTAACCGATTTTCACCAAAATCAATAGTCCTTGAGTCCTCTACAACTCAGACACATATTAAAAAAATTATTTGGTTCTGTTTGAATTTACGGCAGTTATCGTTCTTCATGAAAAACGTTCTCTTGTTACAACATAAAAATTTGCAGGTAAACTACCCTTTTCTCTTAACCGATCTTCACCAGATTCAACAAACCTTGTGTACTCTATAATTCAGGAAGGTGTGCAAAAAAAGTAATTGTTTCTGTTTGAATTTATGCAGTTATCGTTCGTCGTACAAAAAATTACCCTTGTTAAAACATAAAATGTTGCAGGTAAACTACCCCTTTCCCTTAACCGAGCTTCACCAAAATCAACAGGCCTTCAGTCTTTTACAATTGATGAACGCATGCAAAAAAATATTTAATTGTTTGAATGTGCTGCAGTTATCGTTCGTCACACACACACACACACACACACACACACACACACACACACACACACACACACACACACACACACACACACACACACACACACACACACACACACACACACACACACACACACACACACACACACACACACACACACACACACACACACACACACACACACACACACACATTTCGAAAAATGACTTTTTTTCATGTTTTGAGTGTAGTACAATCAGAATCTGCAATAATCTCGAACACGATTTTTTTGCCATCACCATACTTCCATTTCCTTAAGGAACATGGAAGTAAAACATTACCATTGTTAAAACATAAAATGTTGCAGGTAAACTACCCCTTTCCCTTAACCGATCTTCACCAGAATCAACAGACATTGAGTTCTCTATAGCTCAGGAAGGTATGCAAAACATTATTTGATTCTGATTGAATTTACGGCAGTTATCATTCGTCATAGAAAAAATTACCCATGTTAAAACATAAAATGTTGCAGGTAAACTACCCCTTTCCCTAAACCGATCTTCAACAAATACAATAGGTCTTGAGAACTCTACAATTCAGGGCCGTATGCAAAACATTATTTGATTCTGTTTGAATTTGCGGCTGTTATCATTTGCCATAGAAAAAAAATCTACAGACACTGACACACACACACAGACACTTTTTGAAAAATGACTTTTTCATGTTTTGAGGGTAGTATAATCAGAATCTGCAATAATCTCCGACCACGATTTTTTTTGCCATCACCATACTTCCATTTCCTTATGGAACATGGAAGTAAAAAATATTAATAACAATAATTTATGTTTTTTTGTTTTTGTTTTATTAACACCAATATTTTCCAATTTCATTTTCACTCTACAAATTACATCAAGTCCTTCAATCCTGAAAAAATGTGCCGTAACTTCTGCAGCATATTGCAGCGAATCTTTTGACAAAATGTGCTCATCAAAGTCTCTTTATTACTTTCTATTTTGTTATAAGAAGTTGTTCATATTACATATTATTATGACAGTCAAGATCATCATAAGGTACAGTGGAAAACAAAATACAAGACACCAATGAAGTAAGTAAGACCCAGCGTTAATTTTCACAATTAACAATTTGTAATCAACAAGTTATTCAACAAGATTATGCTCATACAACAATTCAAGTTAATGTGTCCACACAAATAATAATGTCAACTATAAAGAAATCCACACTATAATCAATTTTTACTAATACACCACTTGAAACGCACTGTGTAAATCGCCTGACAATAACTCGAACCTCACTTGAATAAATCGCCACTTAAACTGAAACTAAGCGTCACTGAACACTTATATTTATACCACGCTGAGATTCCAGAATAATCCATAATATGCGTCAACACTACACTATAGCGTAATTGCTTGCGGCCTTGAACACAGTGCGTGCGGACCGGTGAAGTCTGGAACAGTCTGGTTAATGCATGTTGAGAATCACGTACGCACACAACATTACAGCTGGACTCTGCTGGATAGCCGAGAAACATGTAGAACATTCTGTAATGGCGTAACAGTATTACAATATTCATCCAACTTGAGTTGAGCAGCTCATAGTCTCCTCCACATTTAGTGAAGTGTCTTCTCTTCATGTTGATTGTCTAAATCTAAACAATTACTGTAGGTCACTCCAAACATCTAAAAGATGAGTAATTTATTTTTTGGCTTCATTGTCTTGAGGTTTGGTAGAGGCACTGATGCTGTCCCTTTCACCTGATACCATCATTGTTTTCATCGGCAAAGCTTGATAAAAGCTTCCAGTTTCATTGAGATTACAAATATTTTTTGTACTGTAGTTAGCAGTAATGTCTTGAAAAACAATATTTAAGTTTTGCACTTGTCCCATATTCACTGTTCCAGTTTCTACAGATGCATTTTAGTAGCAGATTTTATGCCATTTCTGAAATTTATCAAGCCTTGAAGTGTACAAAACCCTTTTCCTTAACAATTTCAGATACCTTTTCTTGAATTAGGGGCCCTGAAATTAAGATTTTATTAGCTGTTGTTCTGCACAACCGTTCATATGGAATATCGTTGATTACTAGTCCCTCTATTTTGGGAACTTCTTTTTCTTTCCTTACTTCCATTTTCCAACCAACTCTCCAACAGTAAAATTTTGTTTCTTTCCTTTTTATGAACTTGGTTGCTGCTTCTTGGAACATTCAAAGTTGTTTTTTTGACACTCATTATCAGCTTTTCTTTAACATGAAACACTTGCGTTTCTGAGACTTTTATGACGCTACAGTACTGTAATAGGATACGTCTGAACTATTCACTGATAGTAACAAGTAATGAATTATGTACTCTACCAAAGCATGCTTTCTTTAATGTGCCAGTAGTATACAGTAAAAAAAACGACAACAGGAAATATAAACATTTATCATGGGTTGATAAAAGTAGACATAATACAGGCTCACAGTCGTTTGATGCCCCTTTCTAGTTACGCAAAGATTTAGTGCTATGATAAGCATTACAATAATTACAGTTTGAAGGATTTCGATGAACTCTGATCTGTCCTCTATAGAGGAAAAAAGGTCATAACTTTTGCTTTGTGAGCTGCCCTTGTATGTTTTTCAGAAAAACTGGTATTGGAAAAGTGATGTCCATTACAATACATAAAGAATAGAAAGATTAAAAACCATCCTTTATACAGAGTTGTCAGCTTTTTGGAGTCTCTGCTAAACATAGATGTTACTCTATACAAAGTTTTTCACAAACCTAAAAGTACTGATGTGGATGCTTTGTCTAATCTTATGTATTAAAGTTTGTTTTAATGAAATGCTGTTCTTACAAGTTCTCAAACAGACTTACTTGTGCACATTTTGTATTTGTTAAATGTAATGAACCACAGTTAGTAGGTTTCTCAGAAGGATCAATAATAGTGATTGCACAGTGAAATGAGTAGCCCTCTTTCTCTAAGGCAGACTTGTGTTTTAGTTGCATTGATGTTCAGACATGTTAAATGTGTAAAGTATTTGAATAAGAATTGTTTTGGTGTACAGTATTTAGCGTAGCAGTTAGAAATTTTGATATATATTTATTTAGTGGACTTGCAAAGTAAATGAAACTTTATAGAATAAATAAATTTGGTATGAAACCAGTTGTATTGTGTGATACACAATGATAAATATTTTTAATTTCTATAAACTTTTTTATAACAAAATTTGGATCAAATTTCAATACATGTTTAAGATAGTGTAAATTGTTGGAATAAACAGTTGTTAATACAATTAGAAAAAAAATTGTAATGGGAAAGGAAATGTATAATTTTAAGTAAAAAAATTTCTGATAAATGATGAAATGTCAAAAAAAGAGATGTGTTATTATGTATTTGATAAGAAGTACACATTATTATATAATAAGAAGAAATAAGCATTATTAACAAAATTGTGTATACTTTGTCACAAATGAGAAATTGTAAGACACTGTTTGTTTCAGACTCCTGCGGCTGTAAAAAAAATACAAGATATATTGGACGGAAAACCTGAATATGTAAGTTCATTTTTTATGGATGGAAAACTACCAAATTTAACGTTTACTGTTTAGTTTAATGTTACTTGGTTGTAGTTTATTTTTCTACATTGTATGCTAGGTACATGTGTGTGAAAATATTTGATCAGCACAACTTTATTTTGAAAGAGACTGACGTAGGTATCATGTTGAGAAGTAGTGACAGTAAAATTTTAGTCTGCATTCGTGATTGTAGAGAAATCTTATGATGGTAAAACAAAGTTCGTGAGGAGTTTTGGTTATATGGTTTTTATTTTGAGAGGATCTCTAAAGTGTAAAGTGTTCTTTAAGCATTCTCGTTCCTTTGGGTAATTGAATTGTACCAGTTAGATACACAGATGCAGTACATCTGCAAGTGTACTGTATACTTTGTGTTGAGGCATCTTTTAATAATATCAGGCACTAGGGCCTTGTTTCTTGATTAGGTTGTCTTTCCCTTTTACTTTCACAATAATTTACTTTTTAAAGAAAAATAGAAAAGCAAATCATTTTTTATTTAGGTGAGAGTCACATGGGAGTGCAGATAATATTAACATAATACCATGAAACATACATACTGTATTAGCTGTTACATAACAATATTTGTAATTTAACACTTTCATAAATTGGGCGACCGAGAATATCATGGCTGAGAAATTTAAGGACCTGGTTTGGCATGAATACAACTGACTTATTCTGTGCAGCAGTACAGGAAGTTAAAATAGTCTGTGTATGCTATCCAACATCCGAAATGGATAGGAACTATCAGAAGAAGAAGCTTACAGAAAATGGCTAAGGAGAAGTGTACCAGAGTATAAAGCATACACCTGCAGCCACAGGAAGACTAAAATATGACAAGTGTAAAGAAAGGGAAGTTTCACATCAAACAGGTATCAACACGTTTCATATGGTTCTTGTTGCTGTAACCATAAAGTTAAGGTTTTAGGTGGGAATTATGTGCAGATTTACAGCACATTTGGATTTTTATAAGAATTGAAAGTGATAAAAATGATTGACATTACTCAGAAAGTTAAAAAGTTGATTGATACATATTCTGATGATCTAGAAACGTCAATGGTTGGTGAGTGTACATACTTAAAGGTGCTTGTGGAACAGGAAGTCCAAAAGACAATGCTTATTGAGTACGTTTGAAGTCAATAAACTGATGAGAAGTATGGACATGGTTGAAGTGTACCCAAACAATGAAACAAACAATGAAATATCTTCGAATGGTGTTGAAATGGTAGTTACTAACTGCTCTGGAAAATGGTCTTTTTCTACTGTGCAATGTGTAAAAAGTTATTTAAATTTATATGTTTGAAACTGGAAACGAGAGGCTGTCAGCAATGATTTTGCTAGCTATAGAAGGAGAAATCACTCAACCCCTCGATTACAACATTATTGACACTTTGGCCAGAAAAAAATGAGGTGGAAGACCACGTTGTTTTGTAAGTCACATCCTTATAAAAGGACTTCTTCAAATTTCCAATCTTAAACGACACTATGTAGGTTATTTTATTTTCTTCAAATATTTCAAAATAATTTGTAATAACAGTTTCTTCCAATATTTCGAAATGATAAATAATATTAGTTTTTGTCACAATTTGTCAAGTGAATTTTTTAGTAAGTTTTGAGGCAATTGCTAGTTGTAGTATCCAGTTTTATGGGCAGAGTGTGTTCAAATGATTAAATACGGCCCTGGAAGTGAGGATACAGCATAAATAGAATGCTCAGTGAGTTTTATTTATTGGCACTAATGTAGTCTATATAAATAAGGTTTGTTTGAAATGTAGAATTGTAATTCTAAAACTAGATGATGTGTGTGTGTGTGTGTGTGTGTGTGTGTGTTAAAAATTGTTATTGTAATTTATTGTATTTATCATAATAGTATTAAATGTAGAACTAAAGTAAAATATCGGTATGGAGAACCATACATGACTTTCATGTTCTAAGATTTATATTTAAAATCATTTTTGAAATGAAATATTTCCATAGAAACTACTTATTGCTTCAGCCTTAACCACAGTACTGTGGTCACTAATGTATACCACCTAACGTTAGTGCAGTCGATTTTCACTGATGATGGCAGTCAATGGCACTGCCGAAACGTCTGGTTTTGCAGAAAACATTGGACCACGGCCAAACAGCCTGGGAAGGAATTTTAACAACAAACTACTTCTTTGTTGCCGATAACGTAGTACACATATAAAAAATTATAATTCAACTATCATTTTCATTTTTATAAAATTACCCCCACCCCCTTCAACTACCCTTTTCATTTATACATATTTCATCTACCTTTCTACAGTGAATATTATGACCTTCTTTTCAGGATACTTTATTTATCAAAATCAAGTACTTTACTCTTGTTAAAACATAAAACGTTACAGGTAAACTACCCCATCCCCTTAACCGATCTTTGCCAAAATTAATAAGCCCTGAGTCCTCAACAACTGAGGGACATATGCCTCTGTTTGAATTAGTTGATTCTGTTTGAATTTACATCAGTTATCGTTCGTCATAGAAAATATTACTCTTGTTAAAACATTAAACATTGGAGGTGAACTACCCCTTTCCCTTAACCGATCTTCACCAAAATCAGTAGCCCTTGAGTCCTCTACAATTCAGGGATGTATAGAAAAAATTCTACAGACAGATAGACACGCAGCGACATTTTTCGAAAAAGGACTTTTCTTCATGTTTTGAGGGTAGATAATCAGAATCAGCCCTTATCTCAAACACAATTTTTTTTCCATCACCATACTTCCATTTCCTTTTGGAACATGGAAGTAAAAATAATGAACATATTACACAAATTGGTCGTAGATTGAGAATAAATTAATTTAAATATTGGTATAAAGTGAAGTGTTGGTATAAACTTGATTATAAATGCAAGAAAATATTTATAAACAGTTTACTGAACAGAAGAAAAGACAAATTCAATTTAAGGGATGCATATTGAATCATGTCTAGTGAATGAAAACACACACAAAGAGAGAGTAGAACATCAATAATCCCAACAGTGTCACAAAACGTTTTGAAAAGCATGTCCACACTGAAAACTGATTAACTTCAAAAGCATGCGATTTTACACTGCACACTGTAAATTGCTTGTGTCTGCAGACGCTACTGAATCATATACAATTTGTTGTACCGTATTTATAACTATAGCAGCCTACTGTACTTCACACAACTGCATAAACACTGTGTAAAGACTGTGCTGTCTAGTCTTTGGTAACGGCAAACGTGTGAATACACTGAATGTGTATTATTTGTTGCAGTCATGCCGTGTCAGCACTTTAAACATAACCGACTATATGCAGAGAAACCTGTGTTTAAGCAGATTATACGAGGTGCTATCGGAAAGTTCCCGGACTGTACTTGGCACGGCTGTTGGACGTGACTGTACAACCTGGCGTCCCAGTGTCCGATTCCGTAATACGTAATGAGTCAGCCTGCCGAGTTTCGTTGCATTGTGAGGTTGTGTTCGGTCTACGCGTTGTGTTTTGTAATCGTGTGTTAACGTTCATTTGCTAATTTTATGATGGCTGATAAATTCGAGCAACGTGCGTGCATTAAGTTTTGTTTTAAACTTGGTAAATCGCCTACTGAAACTTTTGCAATGCTTCGAGAAGCTTTTGAAGAACATTCCCTACACAGAACACAGGTTTTTGAGTGGTACGCTCGTTTCAAGGCCGGCAGAATGTCACTTGAAGATGATCACCGTTCAGGACGACCTTCCACGAGCAAAACGGATGAAAATGTTGAAAAAATTCGACAACTCATTCACGAAGACCGTCGTCAAACAATCCATGAGTTGTGTACAAGTGCCGGAATAAGCTATGGAAGCTGTCAAGAAATTCTAACTGAAAATTTAGGCATGCGTCGTGTTGCTGCGAAATTCGTCCCTCGGCTTTTAAAGTCTGTGGATCAGAAACAGCGCCGTGTTGATGTGTGCAGTGAACTCAGAGAAACGTCTGAAAATGACCCTACCTTCATCTCCAGGGTCATAACCGGTGATGAAAGCTGGTTTTATAGTTATGATCCAGAAACAAAACAGCAGTCGTCACAGTGGAAAAGTCCACAATCACCGAGACCAAAAAAAGCACGGCAGGTCAGAAGTGCAACAAAAACCATGCTCATTTGTTATACTACTTTTATTGCTGATAATAAAATACAATATAATATCTTTACACTTAGTCAATAATTTCAAAGGTCGGGCGCCATCTTGATCAAGAAACGTAAATCTAAACCTGAAGTTTACTTACCTTTATAAGTTATTACAGGGCAGGAATTCGTTTAAGCGAATTTCTTGAGTAGCGGAAAGTGTTATGTGAAATAATAATACTTTGTTAAAATTTTTACCAAATGATATTACCCAGTTTATTTATGATATTTACTTACATATATTCTCCACCAGGTGGCGACAAAATTACGTTAAATTTCCCTTTTACAAACCCTCCAAAATACCTATACAGTTATTTGTTAAACTCTCTGAAAACATTAAACATTTGATATGTGTTTTATAGATATATATATTTTTATATATTTGCACAACCCAGCACTTTTTAAACAGTATTTTATTCTCTCTCTCTCTCTCTCTCTCTCTCTCTCTCTCTCTCTCTCTCTCTCTCTCTCTCTCTCTCTCTCTCTCTCTCTCTCTCTCTCTCTCCCCTCTCTCTCCCCCCCCCCTCTCTCCCTCTCCCCCTCCCTCTCCCCCTCTCTCTCTCTCTCTCTCTCTCTCTCTCTCTCTCTCTCTCTCTCACAATTATTAGTTTTTTATGAGCTCATTTTATGAATAAATTCTTTATTGAAATGAATTTACTAAATTGGTCATTTTACTTTGATATTAGTATTTTTGAGATTAGTATCTCTGATATTACAAAAGGTTGTAGCTGATACTTAGCTTCCAGTTTTGAGTCGATGTCATCGCACTACTCAAATCCTTGTACATGGCAAAATCTGACTCTTTACATTGTCTTAGGGCCCACACTCTCGAATCGTAGTGTCCCCCCTCGAATCACACTTTGGCAGATTTTATGCTGCACGTAGAAGTACGGACCGTTGCCAGATTCTTCACGGTTTCACTTGGCCGATGACACCCACTCAAGCCCAGTTACAACACCAACATTACCATTATTAATTGGTATATTTCATTAATAGTTATTAAACCACTTTTGGTGGTGTAAAATTTACACAAACACTCTTAGTGAATACGCCGGCCGCGTGAAGTACCGACCGGCCCAATTCACAGTCCAGGCGAAAATGACGAAGAGTCTTTGTTAAACATTGCGTAGGTGGGGCAAAACTACGTCACGGACTTATTGTTCAGCTGCCCAACCCAGTCGCATACAATGCGTATTACATTCCTTGCGTCTGACGTAATCGTGGGCTTGTTTGTTTACTGTTTATCTGTGGCAAATAGTTTTTTGCGACATTTGTAGCTTTTCAGCGAATTTTCGACCGAAATCCTGTTAACTCCAAAGTGCGTTGTTTAAAATATTCTATAGTTTATTCACCAGAACTTTATAGGGATTATGAAATAAAATTATTATTATTACAAAATAAATGGTTAGGGAATAAAAATACAATAATTATGGTTTTTAGGACCATAGATTTACAAAATTATTATCGTACCAGAATTGTACCGTCACACATTGTGTTTTTCGACATCAAAGGCATTGTCCATCGCGAGTTTGTGCCAGCTGGTGTTACAGTGAACTCAGATTTTTATTGTGACGTTTTGAGGCGGCTGAGACAAAATGTGCGACGAAAAAGGCCCAAATTGTGGGAAGACCAAAACTGGCTGTTGCATCACGACAGTGCACCTGCTCACGCTTCACTGAAAACAACAAGAGTTTTTGACCAAAAACAATACGGCCACCGTCCCACACCCTCCATATTCACCAGATTTAGCCCCCTGTGATTTTTCTCTGTTCCCGAAAATAAAAATTCACATGAAAGGTCACCGTTTTGACGCTGTAGAAGACATTAAGAAAAAAATGCAGGAGGTGCTTGACAGCCTTCAGCAAAAGACTTTTTTTTGACACTTTCCAGGCATGGAAACAACGCTGGATTCGTTGTATCAATTCGCAGGGAGACTACTTTGAAGGAGATGGGAGCCATTAATGGCCTAGGTAAGCAAAAAGAATTTATTAGACCTAGTCCGGGAACTTTCTGATAGCACCTCGTAAGAGAACCAACAAACAGAATTGTAACCAGTACAACTACTTTTGCTTAGAAGAGTGAGAGATCTTGCAGCAGTAAAAACAAAATATTTTTAATAGTCTTTTCCAGTTTTTGTCATAATTTTTGAAACAATAGAAAAGCCTTTTTTTCCCAATGTTGCCACTCCGCAGCTGAATTTGTCAAGTGTACTCCATTCTGATCGCAAGTTGTAGCGCTCAGTTTTTTTTTGCAACCTACTAATGAAAGTGGATTGGTTAGTATGTTTTTTGTGTACTCCACGTACAAATTTATTTTTATATTTTTGTTCTGTATTATTATTACTATGTTAAAAAATACCTTCAAAGTCTGTAATTAAATTAAATAGATGATTAGTTACAGTTATTTTGGATTATCAACTCTATTGTATCCTCCCACATATATAGTATAATATATACAAATAAATTATAAAATCCATAAAATATTAAAAGTATTTAAGAGTATATAAATTAAGTACATTTCTAAAGTAGCAAAATATATGATAGAAATCTATATTTACAATGTAGGTATAGAGTTTAACAATAATAACAGTCAACAAATATAGGACAAAGTGATGAGCAGTCAGATTAATTTTGAACAAAGTGCACCGATTGAAAGATGAATAACTTAAATCAGATAGCTTTGTTATGGCAACATCATCACTGGATGTACAAGTCAACAGTTATTGTAAAAACTCATTTTGAAAAATGGAATTTCTCAGTTCATTAAAAAAAGTAGATGTAAATAAAAGCACTTATTTTTGTTGACATGTTTATAAGTTAAGCAAAGGACATGTGGTGAATCAAAGAATTTTGGAAGTTAACCTGTGTGATTTTTATTTAAGTAAAAAGTTAATGGTACTAATAATTTTAAAATTGAAGAAAGTGATGTGTGTAAACAATTAAAGGTGTAGGAGCTTTTTATTATTATTAATTTCATAAGTAGCATTTAAATTTATAACATTGAGTATACGATCAGAATACATTAGGTAGCACATTGGCAATCTAGATATCAGGAAGAAATACATTCAAAGAAATTAGTAAATGAGGAAAAATAAATGTCACCTTTACAAGGACCATAGTGGACAGTATGAGTACATACGAGTTGTAAGTGAAGTAGATTACAAAAAAACTCTGCTGGTCTTAAAGCAATGTAGCTGGATTACTGAAGATGATGTGTTGTAGCTTTACGAGATCAGATAAAATAAAAATGAAGGATTTAGAACAAGAATAAAGGTTAATACAGATATAATTGAAAACCTAGCAATTGAATTGGTATGCACACATAAATACACACTGTAAGAAAGGGAGCCACAACATACATGGAAACACATACAGAATTTACACAGAGATGGATCAAAGGTAAATGAAGAGACAGGAGCAGGCATATATAGTGAATTTTTCTCCCACTGTTTTGTACTAAATTTGGATGCTACAGTGTTTGAGGCCGAGTTGTTTGCAATTGATGAAGCCTTGAGACAACTGTTGATGATGATGATACCTTGGCTGAGAAAGGATTCTGAAATTCTGGTAGACTGAAAATCAGCTATACAGGCCATTGCAAATAATGACTCATCCAAGAGCATCGTAATAGAGTCTATCAGAGATAAATACAAGACAGTTAAAAATAATATTTGCAGAGTGGTAATACAGTGGGTGTCATCACACAGAGGACTGAAGGGCAACGAAGCAGTGGATGAGTTGGCTAAAAAGGCACCTCTATAAAACAGAAACCTACTAAATAGATAGAAGGACTAAACAACTTAAAAAGCATTGCCAGACTTCTTTCCATCACAGAACCAAAGAAGACTTAGAAGGCAAACTATATGAAAATATATCTAGTCTCTACACTGAGAACAAAGAACTTCCAGGAAGATCATCGGTTACCAATTTCCGCATGGACACAGGACATGACTGCTTAGCAGGGCACCTCAACAGGATCAACATCCTCCCTTCTGGGATGTGCACTCTTTGTGAATGCCTTGGAAGCAAAGTGGACAAGGACCACCTCCTGGTCTGCAAAAAAAAACTGGATAAAGAAAGACAGAATAGAAAATACCTACCTAGTCTTTATTGGGAAGCGAGATCAAGAATGGCATGAGCCAAATTGAGCCATTGGAAACAACAACAACATACATGAATACACAGCCAACAGTGTAAAATAGGATGACCAAAACCTTTGTGAGGAGTAAAGAAACTGGTAAAGAGTTATTATCATAAGAAGAACAGAGAGATAGAGAGAAATGGAAGTGAAGATGTGAGAAAGGATGGTGTACTTCACCTTAAATCAGTAATGGCAAAATAGTTAATGAGTTTTAGTATCATAGCATTTAGTTTCCAATGCCATACATGACATGAGTAGCACACACACACACACATCTGATAAAGTGTTTCGCTGAATGTCAGTTTCAAATGGCATACTTATATTAAATGGGTTTGAATAATCATAGTTGTCAAGTTATAAAAATAACTTTTGCGATAAATTGTAGATTGATTACATGATTACAGAAAACACTTTAGTAGAAATGAAATGCGAATGATAAATTTATTTCCTTCTATTTAAAGGGTTACTTTAGAAAATGGATTATAACTATCATATAGGATGGAAAATTTTGTCTACTGTAAAAGTACTGTTGAGTAGATTTAATTAAAGCGCACACTGTGAACGACGGTAAGTTTTTTTAATTCATGCTCATTTATACACTAAAAAATCTTGTACCCTCTTTATTTAAAATATTGTGATAAAGATTGTTATTCAGACAATTTAAATTTCATTATTAATTTAGCTCATTTAGAAAAATTTTATTACATGTCATTGGTGGATGTTGGTATTTTGGAAACTGACATGTGATTTAAAAAGTTAAGCAGCAGAAATTGAAACTGTATAGTATGTAGTTATTTTGAATTTTGTTGAATTTGGTTGTAATCTTTATATATAAAAATTCAGTGTACGTCTGTAAATGTTCCTAAAACTTTTGAACCACTTATCCGATAGAGCTCATATTCGCACCATATGTTCGTTAGGTTCAGAGTAAGGTTTACATGTACCGAGTGTGAGGTTGGCCCGAAGGGGGGGGGGTAAAAATTGAAAAAATGAAAATACCGCATATGGGGTATCGAATTAAAGGGAATTTCAATGGAAGTAACAATTTTACATGCATGTATGCACTATTGAAAATTGTTGCGCCCTTGGGCTTAATAAATGGGCGGTTTGAGGGGGGTTGTCAAAAATGGAAAATATGAAAAACGGCAGGACAGATTTCAACCAACTTGCCAGAAATATTTTATGCAAGGGGAGAAGCAATATAGGATAGGTGTTTTGGTCCACGTTGGGAGGTGGGGTGAAAAACACAGTGATTAAAAAACACAGTGGTAAATATAATACTGTATTTACATTTTGTTTAGTGGTGAATATAATACTCTATTTACATTTTGTTTAGGAATGTGCTGCAAACAACAAATCAATTACCGGCAATTCAATATAAACTCAATGGTAGTTTCTATTTACATTTTGTTTAGGAATGTGCTGCAAACAACAAATCAATTAAAGGAAATTCAATATAACCGCAATGCTACGTGATCTATTTATAAAATTGAAATTAAAATTAAAACGTTTTATTTTCATATATATATTTGTGAAATTTGTGATAGAAAAATCCCAAGAAGAGGGCGGGCAAACATTGGTCGAAAATCACAACATGCTCAAAATGAGCAGGCGCGACGACAAAGAAGAACGGAGGAACAACACTCGCAGGAGAATGAAAATATTAGGACTTTAAATGTACGTTCACGCGCGCAAGAAAGTGGAGAGCAGTGCAGTCAAAGTTTAGAAGCAGACAGATTACAACACAGACAGGCACGTCAACATTTAACTAATGAAAACAGAGGCCTTCATCTATTAGCAGAAAGACAACGAATTCAAGTACGATGGCATTAATAGCAGCATCATTTAACTGCCTTGCATTTGAATACGATCCAGAAATTGAGTACTCATCACATTCAAAAATAATTATTGGAGATATGAATAAAGTATGTCAATTTTGTCATGCATTAAAATTTAAAAATGAAACTCCTGGAATGTGTTGCACTGCCGGAAAAGTTGTTTTACCAGAATTGCATCCACCGCCTGAACCATTAAATTCATTACTAATAGGTGATACTGCCGATTCCAAATTGTTTCTACGAAAAATACGAAAATTCAATTCTTGCTTCCAAATGACATCATTTGGCGCCAAGAAAATCGTTAGAAATAACGATGGTCGTCACTTCGATACCACATTCAAAATTCAAGGACAAGTGTATCACCAAATTGGCTCTTTACTTCCAATGCCAACTCAAGATCCAAAATTCTTGCAAATTTATTTTATGGGAGACGAAGCAGATCAAGTTAACATTCGCTGCCATTACAATCACATTGAAGAAATTATAGAAAGGGCCATTGTTGCATCTCTAGAAACGATGTTAAATGAAAGAAATCAGCTCATTCAATTATTCAGACACGCTTCGGAAAGAATGCAAAGTGATAATTACATGGTCGTGATCAAAGCCGACAAAAGTCCAGCTGGGCAACACGCTGGTCGGTTTAATGCTCCAACTATTAATGAAGTGGCCATTGTTATTGTTGGTGATCAATTTGTCCAGCGAGATATCAAAATTATGCGTCGCGATAATACCGTACAAACCATACATGATATTCATCGTTCATATGATGCTCTGCAATATCCACTTATTTTCTGGGAAGGAGAGGATGGCTATCATATTAATATCCAACAACGTAATCCTTCAACAAGTACAACCAACATTTACATTATTTAAAACATTTACAATATCTACAATATTTACAACATGTAAGTAATTCTGTGTAACTAATTGTTTTTTATTTACAGGTGAAGAAACTAATAAAAAAGTTAGCTGCATGAACTATTACGCATATGATTGATGATACGGGAACAGGCAGATAACCACATACTCAAATGTCGACACTTATTTCATCAGTATGTAGTGGACATGTACGCAAAAATAGAAAGCGAACGTTTGCGATACATTCGTTTTAATCAAGCATGATTGCGCACGGATGAATATATACATTTACGTGACGCTATTAACAATAACAATGATGCAAATATGAATATCAATGATCTGGGAAATATGTACATACTACCATCTTCATATACAGGTAGTCCACGTCATATGCAAGAGTACATACAAGACGCTATGGCTTATGTTCGTGCTTATGGTCGGCCTGATCTGTTCATAACGTTCACTTGCAATCCAAAATGGGAAGAAATTACTAAACTGTTACTACCTGGACAAAAACCAATTGATCGTCATGATGTAACTGCAAGAGTGTTCAAACAAAAATTAAAATCTCTTATCGATTTTATTGTAAAGCATCCATCATGTATTTGGAAAAACACGCTGCTGGATGTATTCAGTTGAGTGACAGAAACGTGGGTTACCGCATGCACACATTTTAATTTGGTTAATTGAAAAAAATTAGACCAGAAGAAATTGATACAATTATCTCTGCTGAAATACCCAGTGCAAATGTTGATCCAGAATTATTTGATATCGTAACAAGAAATATGATTCATGGTCCATGTGGTTCGATAAATATGAATTCTCCGTGTATGGATAATGGTAGATGTACAAAGAAATTTCTAACAAAATTTGTCACGGAAACAATCACTGGTATAGATGGTTATCCTTTGTATCGTCGAAGATCCATTAAAATTAAAATTAACAACTAACACGCGTGTAATGCTTCATAATGATTCTTTGGCTGACTCATTTTCTAAACAACTACTCAATATTGGAAATGGAACAATTGTTATGGATCAAAATACTCGAACAATTAATTTGCCAAATGGCTTCTGTAACATTATGGATACGAAAGAATTATTAATTAACAACGTGTTCCCAAATATTCGCGAAAATATCCGTGATCATCAATGGCTCAGCAAACGTGCGATACTGGATGCAAAAAATGTTGATGTTGATGACATGAATATTACAATACAAGGCATGTTGCACGGCTAAGCAATTTCATTTAAGTCAATTGATACAGTCGTAGATGAAAACGAAGCTGTACATTTTCCAACGGAATTTCTTAATTCTCTGGACTTACCAGGTTTGCCACCACACAATTTAAAAGTAAAAATTGGTTCACCGATCATTTTACTGCGCAATCTCAATGCACCACGGCTGTGTAATGAAACGAGATTAGTCGTCAAAAAATTAATGGGGAATTTAATAGAGGCAACAATTCTAAATGGAAAATTCAAGGGTGATCATGTTTTGTTGCCAAGGATACCAATGATTCCCGCTGATTCAACAGTTCAATTTAAACGTTTACAGTTTCCTATCCGGCTGGCCTTTGCTATGACTATAAATAAAGTGCAGGGTCAAACAATGAATATATGCGCGTTGGATTTAGAAACCCCATGTTTTTCACACGGTCAGTTATATGTTGCGTGTTCCCGTGTTGGTCGACCATAAAATTTATTTGTTTATGCCCCTCAAGGCAAAACCACAAATACGAGTATCGTTCATGATTTAGCTTTATGTTAAATATAAACATTTGTTTTTTCAATTTTAATAATTTCATTTATTTTTATTTTTTCAAAACAATTATTATTGTCAAAATAAGCAAAAAATAAATTTCATGGAAAACAAATCATTTATATTATTACTCAATTAATATAAAAATACATTAAATAAATTTATTAATTTAAAGACAAAATGTTGTTTCTGTTAATAATAATGCTCCATGTATTTATCACTAACCTGCTTATAATATTCGTCTGTCACATGAAAACGTCCATCAGCCACCATCAACTTGCGCGAAGCCAAATATTCATCAATACTGCCAATTTAGATAACATTTGACAACAGTTATACTTCTACTAATTATTATCAGAATGATCACAGTTGCACACCACTATATAAAAATTATCCCGATTAGCGCTTTCAAGCCTCACAGCCCATCGTCAGATCGGAATAGGCAGAAATTATTTTAAAACAAACCCTTCACCCCTCTCCACCCACCCTGCTCACACACAACAAGCTATAATATAAATGACCCTTCCCCACCCCCTAAACCCTGTCCCACCATCTGTACATATACATATTTTTCTAGCAAATTCCTTGTGTTTCAGTGGTGTGTGTGTGTGTGTGTCCTTTTAAACTTACCCTCGTCCTCTCCACACACGTGGGTCAGTCACACACCCTTATTTTAAAACATCCAGTTAGTAAATGCAATATAATTCTTAATCTTATCTATCTGTCCTCTATCATTTACTTCTTAATCATGTTATAAAATATTTCTTCATTATCAAATTTAATTTTAATATTAATTAAATTGTCTAACCCTTTTTCTCTTTCTTTCAATATTTCTAACTCCTCTCTAAGCTTCCTTTCAACTGTGTTATTTACTACTTTTACAATTTCGTATTCTTCCAAAGGATTAACAAACTTATGGTTGTCTTCTATGAAATGTCTTGCATATAACGAATTGGTTGTTCTATTACCTTCTCCACGTTTGTGGTCAGACAACCTGCATACGAATTTTCGTCCTGTCTCACCTAGGTACACTTTGTTGCAGTCTTTACATTTTAATTTATAAATTCCGCTTTTCTGTAATACTGGAATTTTTTCTATATTCTTATTCCTTATCTTATCAAGTACCGTTTCACATTTTTTAATAGCTATATCTACTCCATATTTATTAAAACATTTTATAATTTTTCTAGTATGTGAACCTATGTATGTCAATGACCCTGCATAATTCTTTTGTTCTGGTTCTATTTTAGCTTTTTGTATGTTAACCCTTTTCATAACTTTATCCACTATGTTGGTGTTATAATTATTATTCCTTACAATTCCCTTTATCGTTTTTAACTCCCTATCTTTTGATTCGGTCTCCTTTAAACACTTCTGAGCTCTGTAACAAAATGAATTGATTGCCGCCATTTTATATCTATATGGGTGGTAAGACTCTCTTGGTATAATTATATCAGAATACGACTCTTTCCTAAATATCCCAAACTGTAGTTTCCCATTATCTTTAATTTCTATGTTCAAATCTAAGTAATTTATTTTCTTACCTCCTATCTCTTCTTTAAATTGTAAGTTTTTATCCTTATTATTTACCTCATTTATAAACTCATGCACTTCTTCTATGCTTCCTTCCCAAATTACTAATACATCATCAACGTATCTAGACCATAATTTTATATTGTCTTTATACTTAGTGGAAGTTATTAATTGCTTTTCAAAATCATTCATGTATATTTCAGCAAGAATAGGGGATAATGAAGACCCCATAGGCAAACCTTTTTTCTGTATATAAAACTTGTTATTAAACCTAAAATAGTTGTGATTTACACATTCTTTAATTACTTTCATCAACTGCTTTTTATACCTGTATTCTCCCATATTATTATTGTTTATTAACTTAATAACTTTATTTACTGTGATATTGGTAAACATGTCCTTAACATCCAGTGATATCAATTTTGTATTTACATTAATCCTAATATTTTCTAATTTTTCTATCAATTTTACATTATTCTCTATATTGTATTTTGTCCCAAATTCATATTTCTCTTTCAGTACTCTGCTAACTTCCTTTGATAATTTATAAATAGGTGCATTAATAAAAGAAACAATCGGTCTAATTGGTTTTCCTTCTTTATGTATGTTAACCTGACTTTTAAAAGTTGGTGCTGTTGGATTACTTTCAAATAAATACTTTTTCTTATTTTCTTCTATAAATGTTATCTGTTTCATCATTTGTTTTATCCTTGACTGGTACTTGCTTGTATAATCATACTTTATTTCCTCGTATGGTCCTTCCCTTATAAATTCTTCCGTTTTCTTTATGTATTCGTCCTTTCTCAGTAGTACCATTGTGTTTCCTTTGCCCGCCTTCGTAACTATAATATCATTCTTCTTTATTTTATTCTTTAGTTTAGTTACAGTTGATTTGATTTTTTGTTCATTTTTTGAATTATACAAACTTTTCTTAAATATTTTATCTACTACATTCCCTACTTCCCACCTTATTCTTTTTTTTTCATTTTCATTTCCTAGTTTTTGTATTATGCTTTCGCATTCAATAATCGTTTTTTCTTGATTTAATTCTGGTGGCGGTGCGTATTTTAAGCCTTTTGCTAACATTTCTTTTTCTTCTGTATTGAAATTCACCTCTGTAAGGTTTATTACTCTTTTTTCATAGTTATTCTTAGAGAGGTGTTCCTTTTTTACTTCGTTCTTTCTTATTAATTTATTTAACTTATCTACCATTTTTTTATTTTTCTTTTCCAATTTCTTTTCTACGTACCCCAAACCAAAATTATATAATATTTCTTCTAACTCTACATACGAGTATATTCTTAACAATTCTATGTGTCTGTCATATAATTCCCTATTATATCTATTGATTAAGCCATAGAGTGACCTTATTTCCAGTTTTATCCACAACTTCTCGCTTTGTTCTTTTACTTTTTTGGCTACATTGTTCTTATTTTTAATTTTAACTTGAGTGTACTTTGGGATGACATTATTATCCAGACATTGTTTATTAAACCATATTTTACTTAAAACCCTCTTCAATTTAACTTTTAACTTAAGATATTTAAAAACTTTACTTATCTTATTGTTGTCGTTTATTACCTCATTGTTGTTGCCCATTACCTGTAGTCGATTGCACATCTTAACAGACGTTTAATGAAGAAATTTGTGTTAGTGGTTGAAATCACAATCAGAATTATCACAGTTGCACACCACTATATAAAAATTATCCCGATTAGCGCTTTCAAGCCTCACAGCCCATCGTCAGATCGGAATAGGCAGAAATTATTTTAAAACAAACCCTTCACCCCTCTCCCCCACCCTGCTCACACACAACAAGCTATAATATAAATGACCCTTCCCCACCCCCTAAACCCTGTCCCACCATCTGTACAGTTACATATTTTTCTAGCAAATTCCTTGTGTTTCAGTGTTGTGTGTGTGTGTGTGTGTGTGTGTGTGTGTGTGTGTGTGTGTGTGCATCCTTTTAAACTTACCCGCTTCCTCTCCACACACCCTTATTTTAAAACATCCAATTAGTACTATGCAATATAATTCTTAATCTTATCTATCTGTCCTCTATCAACCACTAACACAAATTTCTTCATTAAACTACTAATTATTATTAAATTAAAAAATAAATATCTACATCATTTTTTTTGGCCTCAGCAAAATGAAAAAAAAAATTTAGAGGCAGGACAAAGTCTGCTGGGTCATCTAGTAATTGTATGTAAATTAAATTTAAATTGAAAATCTGTTTTTGTGGTTACTGAAACGAGAGTATGTAATGTGATGTTTGAGATTTTGATTATATAGTCTATGTTCATGAACAATAATCGAGTAGACAAAATACTTGTTCAGTATAATTATTTGCGAACATTGTACAGTATATTATAATAAACCTGTTTCACTAACATGTATGACTTTATTGGATTGGGAAATATTAATGGAAACTTAACTAAAAGAATACATAAGTTTACTCAAAGTTATGAGTTCACTCCTATTATCTCTGTTGCATTCTCAGTTCTGTCGATCATGGGCACATTATAATTTAAAAACATGCAATCTTACCAGTACAATATGTCCAGCTCTATTAATTGTAAATTTATGAGAGGAGTAGTACCAAGTGGACAGAATATTTAAAATCAACTCTGATGTCCTCTTTATACATTTTGTCTGTGTAGGATGATTCCTCAACGAATTTGTTAAATATTTTTTTCTCAGAAATATCATCTTGTGGCTAATGCTGTTTTCCTGTCTTCAATTCTAAGCTTTTCATATGAGTCATACATCCTGTCACAGTATGGTGTATGGCATGAAACTTTGAATTACTCATTAATGTGATGACTTAGCCATTTATTGATATTTTATCTGTTATTCTACCTGTAGTGATTACTATTGTAATTATTTTTTTAACAACTATGTGGATTACCATAAGATAGCGTAATAGTTATGTCCTCTTAACATTATTTTTATGTTTACAGAAGAATATGTATGTGTGTGTAGGGGGATAAAGTATAATGGCGGTAGACTTATTTTTGTACTATTGAAACAGTAAAGGAGAACGTATTATGAAACAGCTTATACTGTGCAGGGTAGCTTGCATCTTAGAGTGTAAGCGAGCTAGGACAGTATAGTTGGAATCACATCATAGCCACATACTGTGACCTTGGTGTTTTCACAAGCTAAGCTGATGTGGTGCTGACATTTTACCTTAATGCTGTTACTGTGTAATTGAACTCAGAACCTCTCGATTAATATAGACAACAAACACTATTCCTACTGGTCTATAATGACTCTGTAGTATTCATTATAATGTAAATTTATTTTAAATAAGGAAATACATATACTTAATACAGATTTTATAATCATTAGACCAAAAAATAAAAAATTGAACAAAGAGAATAAATTAATGAAACATGCATATTAAAAGAAAAACTGTGAACCTTAGTACAGGGATAGAAGTATAAAAGAAATAGAATCTTTAACTTTTATTAAAAGTATAATGTTTATTGAAAAGTATTGTTTACAATCACATTGTTAAGCTATATTTCTCATTGTGCGTGTATATTTGTAGGACCTACAACAGCAGCTTTGAACTCACAAGGTTAACAGAAATTACACATAAAGTAATTCAGTATAAATTGTGCATATACTTATAGAGTTGAGATAGATTTTGAACAGTCGCTTAGTGATGCACAATGAACAAACACCTTGTTATGAGGCTAACAAACAGTGTAACGTACCTGTTTGGTCCGTCTTTACTCAAGCCCCGCGATGGAAGCCAATCTGTAACGCAACTAGATCCTCCCTCTTTAATTTAATTTATATAATTTATAGATTTAATTGTTTAATGGAGTCTCTTGTTTTATATGCAGTAATTATTTTTATAATTGAGAAAATATACTTTAATTGTATTGGTATGGTTTAGTATGAACAAAATATTAACTTGATGATCCGCTAATGAATGTAACGGTAGCGTCGAACTGGAAGTCAAAATCCTCTTCTATATAAAATGTCGTCAGTGTGTGTGTACGTCAAGTGTTGTCTGGACAAACATATTAATATAATAAACCTTTCACGTACCTGGTTGTCGTACTTGATGTTCAGACGTTCACCGCTACTGTATAAACTGTCAAGTTTCCTTTTTGACCAGTTTAAAATTTATAAACAAGGTTTTATAACACCTTGAATGTTAGGTGGGCGCCATATGGGTTTTCTTAGAGAAATGTCCCATAAAAAACAAACTTCTGATTTTAAAATTGTGTGTTTACTTTTTACTGTTATTTCTTTAAATGCTTATTGAATTAAAAATAATTCAAATGGGGTATTGAAAAATTTCCGTTTTAATGTACCTCAGTGTATTCAATACTGAGGGTTGATTAGCTAAATTAAAATAATTAAAAACAAAAGTTAATACTGTATATCATTATCGGTTTATTATAACCCCTAGAATTGAATTGAAGAAAAATACATTTTACAATAATATCGTTTGGATCACAAGTTATCCGTTTACTGACTGGTCTAGCTCAGTTAAGCACAGTATAAAAACTCTTATGTTTATTAACAAAATTTTTGTCTCAATTGACTAAGTACCTCAAGGGTAAGTTCTTTAAAATACAAAATAGAACGAGATTAATTCCTTTAATAAATACTACTATGATATACTAATTCATTTTAGGCCTCTTTAAAAATTGCAATTAAATGTTTGGTTGACGAGAATTTCGCCTGGTTATATTCTAATCAATATTGTAATAAATAATCCTAATACATATATTCTTACGTTGGGTTATTAAACCCTCTAAATAAATGAATACAGTGTTCTTTATGAATAGTTTGATTGTTTTTGCGTCAGTACAAATATGTTAATAGCTACAATCAATGGATGGTATATAACAATAAAATTGGTCACTGTACTACCTTGATTTTTAATCGTATAGATTAAAAATGAACACTTTAACGATCGGATTATATTGATCGCTAATACACTACACTTTAGTCGCACTTGGAAACGAGAAATAACCTTCTTCTTACTGATATTAGGTTTTGGCCTTTACAGGTTATGTTTAATTTGCTCGTTCCGATTATACGCACTGTTTAAATAAATTCACAATTAACTTTCGATGCACTCAGAGACGATGACTCGCCTTTCTAATGGTTAAATTGATAAAATTTAAAGTATTTACTAGTATTGTAGTGTTGTGGATTATTAAAATATAAGACAACGCCGAGACGCAACTGGTTGGCTTGTGAAAAATCATGCGAATGCGAATTTCTTAGCGTCCCTTTGATTATATACCCCGCTCTCGATCGTCTTTAGGAATAATTTTCGCTAAGTAAACTCTTTTGTGATTGGTACGAAATTATGTCATAGTGACGTAATGTTTTTGATAGACACCACTGACTAGTCTTTCGTACTCCACTGTTGTTATTGTTAGTATTCACATGTAGCTTCTTAAATCTTGTTAAAAAATGATGCTAACACTAACTATTAAATTATTACAATTCCATTCTGTAAGTCATTATCATCAAATTAAAGCTTAGTTTTTGATCTTTATTTTGATGTGGTTTAATGCCGGTTTGAACCTAGTTTTCACTGACAATACATAGAAATACCGTCCCGAAACATGGTTTCTTAGTGTCGTCTGCTATTAATGCAAAATGCGACTATTTCCCTATCTTTGATATTTGATTGTTTACATCGGTGTTCTCTTTTGAACGTTATTACATGAATAAAAGTACATACATTATTAAAACTAAAAGTTGTTTATAGCTGAACAATATTAAATCTTAGCATAATTATGACAATACATTATTCTAAAAATTCCTTATTCTCTAATTACATTTTTACCTGGCCTACGCATTTTTAAGGCATACAATATTAATTCAGTGGCGGTATTTCACACCTTATTTGTTATATTTACTATCCTGTAAGTTTAATGTTTATATTTACTATCCTGTAAGTTTATTGTTAATTAGGGGTCCTGTTTCCCTATTATTTTACTAACATAAACTCGTTCATGCAGGGTCTAGATACAGTTTTAGTACAAGGTGTCTTCCCTGCTTATTATTATTTCTAATTACATCTCATTTAATTAGGAAGTTGCTTATTTACACATAAGGCTTCCGTTTATATTTACCCTTAATATATATTGTTACATCTTTGTTGGTAAAGCTATTCTTTATAGTTTTGTGGCTACAGTTAGCATAGTAATAGTCTTTGTAATTTCTGTTTCATTGTTCTATGATTTTCACCCAATATGCTGTTATTTGTCATAATCTTTTTAAAAGTCATTGGTTATTTTGGTTATATTACATGACTCTACACACCAATGTCTTGAACTGGCTCACTTGACAGCTTATCTGTGAACTTTGTTTGTCCAGTAGTTATAGTCAGTCATTCTGTCTAAGTTGTAGTGTCATGCAGTGTATTCATCACTGCTTCTTGGGATCCCTCCTCTTCTTTCTTCTTTGCCGGTCCCTTCTCTTCTTTGTTACATTCATTATAATTATTCACTTTTTACAACCTTAGTGTCATATTTCACCCTTCTGTTGAGTAGTATGGCTATGTAACATTTTGTGATGTTACATATACTCCCCTCTCAAAATTGATAATTTGAGAAAAGTTTATGGTTTGAAGAAATTATCACTTGATTTTGTTTATATTATAGATTACTGCTTCTCTCTTTATTGAATTTAACAGTCTGTTTGTGTGTTGATCTAGACTGAGTTCTCTGCTAGTATTATTTTCAGCTTGCTAGTATTGTTCAAGTTTTTATACTCTAGGTCATTTAGTTATATTATATATTAGTTCTTAATTAAACAATTTCCCTGTTTTTCAATAATACATTTTTTCTTTACATTATACACATTTTGATTCTAGTGACAATCTCCTTTGTTCTTTCATTTTACCTCACAGTTGTTGATTTAATCCTTGAGATATTACAATTCCCTAACATTTATAGCGGGTTCGGAGTCAGAGGGGCTCTATTTGGCATCCATTCTCCGCCGTTCCTCAACTATACACCCACAGAATCAGAGGAATCTTCATCTCTAAGTTGCACATAACGACAGTTGCACTATCACAACATATAAAATATATCATTTATTTTTCAATATAAGACATCGTATTCATTAGAATACTCAAGGGATTAGAGGTTCCATTATTATCACTGCTAATGCTTTATCATTTTATTTAACATACTTCTCCTTACAGGGCATTTTAATTTATAACTTGACATATTTGTTATATTATTATCAGCTTTGCTGCTATTCATCAATACTAGTTTGAAAGTTGTTTTGTGATCATTCAATGTTTTTTAAATTACACACTTAAATTTGTCACTATATAATTATGCAGTTAGTTCTTAAATCTTAAATTCTTCTTTAGTTTCACCATAATTTACTTTTAACACCGTTTATACACTGGTTTTTAACACTTTCTGTTGTTTAGTTTCCTTTAACTAAGTTCACATAATTCTTCTTTATCCTTCCTTTTATTATAGCCTTCTCTTATATAATATTCTCTGTGGTGGTTTTCTTCTCTACTCCTTCAAATGTTGGATGGTTAACATTTATTCTGGATTATAATAATATTTTCTTGTTGTTCTACTTTTATTAATTTCATGGCATTACCATCTCACTACATGTTCGGGCCATAATCGATCAGTCCCATACCTTTCGATGTCGTCGTTTGAATAGTCTCTTTCGTTCTCATTGCTGGGATCATTATTAGGTTCTTGACTGTCCTCTCCTCTTAGGGGAATCCAGCGTTCTGGTGGGTTCTGTTGATTGTAGGCCATTCGGACCCTCATAGCTGGATCGTCCTGTCCTTGGTTTCCGCTTCCGGATCTGGATTCTCCGATACTATTTCTCTGTTGTACTTGCTCATTGTCATTCATGGTGTTTGTTTGTGATCTGGTATAGGGTCTCCCAGGGTTGGGTTGGTTACGGGCTTGTATGAAGTTTACTTGGGGTCGGTAATCGTTGTTTTGGCTGTCGCCTTCAATACTTCTGCTCCTTCGTTGTCCGCCCCGTGAATTTCTCCTGTCTCCGTTCTGGTACTCCTCATTATCATTTCCGTTGAAGCTACGGCGTCTTGGGTAGTACCATCTTCTTCCCTGCTCGTTATTGGCCTGGACATAATTGGCCCTCCTGTATTGTTGGGGTTGGTTGTTTCCACCTTGGTTCTGGGGTTGTTGTTATTATTTTGGGGTCGTCTCATATTATTGTTATTATTACTAGTGTAATTATTATTACCCTGATTATTTTTGGTCGATAATTGTTTTCATTATTTTGATTTACATTATTATTATAATTACTTCGGTAATTCCGGAAATTAGGATTGTTGTTATTATTTTGGTTATTATTTCTGTCTTGGTAGTTGTCATTCCTTTTGCGGCTCCTTTTATAGTAGCCCTCGTGTTCGTTATCCTCGAGCAGTGCTGCCATGGCTTGGACAGTTTTTATCTGCCCCCATTGTCGTGATCTTGCTACTCCCTCCTCATAATGATATGCTAGCTTGGTGACCAGGCACTCCTCTGGTATCCTTGGTTCGAGGTTTCTGGCCAAACATACCTTACCAAGGACGTAAGAAGTTGGAGTTGTTCCTCGACTGGCGTCATATTTGCCATGACATATATCATCCCGTACTATGTTTTGAGTAGACTCTGACCAGTATTTGGCCCTGAACAGTCTTAAACTCTTCATAACTTTGGATCTCGTGGCGGGTTGCAGTCCACCAGTTATCGTGTATTTCCTTGAAATACTCGTCGATCAAACTGCGGATTACCGTCCATCTGCTTTCCCGGATTCTGGTCAGATTTTCCTCTACTCGTTCCAGAAATTCGATCGAGTTCTTTTTATAATTTTTGAAGTTGATAATATCGCGGTTGTCCATGGGTTGTAGGTATGGACCCTGTGCTGGTCGGTTACGGATGGTTTCGAGTTCCTCTCGTATTTGTAGGATCTCTCGTTGACGCAACTCTTCGATTTTTTCTTTGTTGTTGACAGTCAGGGTTCTTATGTTGTTCACTGATGCATCTATTTCCTCACATCTTTCACCTATGTCCGTTCTTACTTGTCTTATCTCGTCCTGGCTCATCTTCTTCAGAGACTCGATTCGGGCTTCATTAATTTCTTCAAGATTGGTGATCCGTCCATCGACCTCATTTCTAGTTTGTTGCAACTCCTGGTTGTATTGTTCGCACCTCTTGTGTACTTCCGTGACCTCTCTTCTAACTACTGTTATTTCTCTGTCTATTTTGGTGTTTATTTTTTCGTTATTCTCCTCCATCTTCTTGCTGATGTCATCTAATTTTGTGTGTAAATCTTCCTTTAATGACTCGATATTCTTTTGACTGTCTTCCTTCAAGATCTTACTGTTGTCGTCAAATTTCTTATTCAAATCACGATTATCCTCCTTCAATGACTCTATATTCTTATTAATCGATTCCATATTTTTATTTATTGATTCCGTCATTGCCCTCATCATCTCTAGTAGGTTCGTGTCCCCTGCTTGTGTGAGTCTCTCTGTTTGTTTGGGTTGCTCGGGTTCTGCAGGAGGCGTTCCTTCTTGTTGGTTTTCCAAGGTATTGTTGGTCGCAACTTCCATTTCGGATGTTGGTTGTGTCTCCTGTACCTCTATATTTTCTTCGGTGTTTGCCTGTGCACCTTCTCCTTGGCTGGCCTTGTACCTAGTATCGTGTCTATGTGTGTGAGGCATGATCGTTCTATTGTATTTGCCGGGCTAATTTAATATTAAAATATACTATTAAAATATATTATTTCGGTATATTTTTAAAGCCGCACTCTGTTGGTCGCCAATTTGTAATACAACTAGATCCTCCCTCTATAATTTAATTTATATAATTTATAGATTTAATTGTTTAATGGAGTCTCTTGTTTTATATGCAGTAATTATTTTTATAATTGAGAAAATATACTTTAATTGTATTGGTATGGTTTAGTATGAACAAAATATTAACTTGATGATCCGCTAATGAATGTAACGGTAGCGTCGAACTGGAAGTCGAAATCCTCTTCTATATAAAATATCGTCAGTGTGTGTGTACGTCAGGTGTTGTCTGGACAAACATATTAATATAATAAACCTTTCACACACCTGGTTGTCGTACTTGATGTTCAGACGTTCACCGCTACTGTATAAACTGTCAAGTTTCCTTTTTGACCAGTTTAAAATTTATAAACAAGGTTTTATAACACCTTGAATGTTAGGTGGGCGCCATATGGGTTTTCTTAGAGAAATGTCCCATAAAAAACAAACTTCTGATTTTAAAATTGTGTGTTTACTTTTTACTGTTATTTCTTTAAATGCTTATTGAATTAAAAATAATTCAAATGGTGTATTGAAAAATTTCTGTTTTAATGTACCTCAGTGTATTCAATACTGAGGGTTGATTAGCTAAATTAAAATAATTAAAAACAAAAGTTAATACTGTATATCATTATCGGTTTATTATAACCTCTAGAATTGAATTGAAGAAAAATACATTTTACAATAATATCGTTTGGATCACAAGTTATCCGTTTACTGACTGGTCTAGCTCAGTTAAGCACAATATAAAAACTCTTATGTTTATTAACAAAATTTTTGTCTCAATTGACTAAGTACCTCAAGGGTAAGTTCTTTAAAATACAAAATAGAACGAGATTAATTCCTTTAATAAATACTACTATGATATACTAATTCATTTTAGGCCTCTTTAAAAATTGCAATTAAATATTTGGTTGACGAGAATTTCACCTGGTTATATTCTAATCAGTATTGTAATAAATAATCCTAATACATATATTCTTACGTTGGGTTATTAAACCCTCTAAATAAATGAATACAGTGTTCTTTATGAATAGTTTGATTGTTTTTGCGTCAGTACAAATATGTTAATAGCTACAATCAATGGATGGTATATAACAATAAAATTGGTCACTGTACTACCTTGATTTTTAATCGTATAGATTAAAAATGAACACTTTAACGATCGGATTATATTGATCGCTAATACACTACACTTTAGTCGCACTTGGAAACGAGAAATAACCTTCTTCTTACTGATATTAGTTTTTGGCCTTTACAGGTTATGTTTAATTTGCTCGTTCCGATTATACGCACTGTTTAAATAAATTCACAATTAACTTTCGATGCACTCAGAGACGATGACTCGCCTTTCTAATGGTTAAATTGATAAAATTTAAAGTATTTACTACTATTGTAGTGTTGTGGATTATTAAAATATAAGACAACGCCGAGACGCAACTGGTTGGCTTGTGAAGAATGATGCGAATGCGAATTTCTTAGCGTCCCTTTGATTATATACCCCGCTCTCGATCTTCTTTAGGAATAATTTTCGCTAAGTAAACTCTTTTGTGATTGGTACGAAATTATGTCATAGTGACGTAATGTTTTTGATAGACACCACTGACTAGTCTTTCGTACTCCACTGTTGTTATTGTTAGTATTCACATGTAGCTTCTTAAATCTTGTTAAAAAATGATGCTAACACTAACTATTAAATTATTACAATTCCATTCTGTAAGTCATTATCATCAAATTAAAGCTTAGTTTTTGATCTTTATTTTGATGTGGTTTAATGCCGGTTTGAACCTAGTTTTCACTGACAATACATAGAAATACCGTCCCGAAACATGGTTTCTTAGTGTCGTCTGCTATTAATGCAAAATGCGACTATTTCCCTATCTTTGATATTTGATTGTTTACATTGGTGTTCTCTTTTGAACGTTATTACATGAATAAAAGTACATACATTATTAAAACTAAAAGCTGTTTATAGCTGAACAATATTAAATCTTAGCATAATTATGACAATACATTATTCTAAAAATTCCTTATTCTCTAATTACATTTTTACCTGGCCTACGCATTTTTAAGGCATACAATATTAATTCAGTGGCGGTATTTCACACCTTATTTATTATATTTACTATCCTGTAAGTTTAATGTTTATATTTACTATCCTGTAAGTTTAATGTTAATTAGGGGTCCTGTTTCCCTATTATTTTACTAACATAAACTCGTTCATGCAGGGTCTAGATACAGTTTTAGTACAAGGTTTCTTCCCTGCTTATTATTGTTTCTAATTACATCTCATTTAATTAGGAAGTTGCTTATTTACACATAAGGCTTATATAAGGTTTATATTTACCCTTAATATATATTGTTACATCTTTGTTGGTAAAGCTATTCTTTATAGTTTTGTGGCTACAGTTAGCATAGTAATAGTCTTTGTTATTTCTGTTTCATTGTTCTATGATTTTCAGCCAATATGCTGTTATTTGTCATAATCTTTTAAAAGTCATTGGTTATTTTGGTTATATTACATGACTCTACACACCAATGTCTTGAACTGGCTCACTTGACAGCTTATCTTCGAACTTTGTTTGTCCAGTAGTTATAGTCAGTCATTCTGTCTAAGTTGTAGTGTCATGCAGTGTATTCATCACTGCTTCTTGGGATCCCTCCTCTTCTTTCTTCTTTGCCGGTCCCTTCTCTTCTTTGTTACATTCATTATAATTATTCACTTTTTACAACCTTAGTGTCATATTTCACCCTTCTGTTGAGTAGTATGGCTATGTAACATTTGGTGATGTTACAACAGTCACTTTCCATGTGTGCGCACAACAGTCTTTTACAGTGTTTCATAGTGCGAACATCAGCTCCAACAAGGCTGATGAGAACATTTAGAAGCATATGTGTGGCAGAGAGAGTATTAGTGTGAGTGAAATGGCAAACTGTTATTTCATTGTCTCCCTCCTCTCTTGTGTAGACACTTTACGTTATACTTGTAAATGGGGGTATTTTTTTGGCAGGTTCGGTGCAATCCACCACTCTAAAAGGCTACCACGGCTTCTGCCAGAGGGGGTCAGTAGACTAATGAGCATGGCACCAGCTACTAACATAGAGTTCCCATATTCCGTTCTTGGCACACCATAAAATCAAGGGACTTTTTCAATTTCGGGTCGACTCGGCTTGGGAAATAATTCTTTGGCTCAGCTGATGGCTGAGCATAGTTTTGGTCATACTACTTCTCTTGTATGGTGAACTGTTTACTTAGGCAGCCTACCCTGCTTCCCCAGAACTTTACAAAAATGAGCCATTAACTTATTATTATTTTGTTACTAATTCTATACTTACGAATATTTTGGAGAATATTTCTTGAAAGTTTGAGATTATTAGGTAAAAATATAGTTTAAGTTTGAATGTACGTAATTTGAATCCAGTTTTAGTTTCAAAAATGTTACAAACATTTTGAAAATACATAAGATACCAGGAATACTTTAATTTAAAGGACAGTAATGTGTTCTACTCTCATAAACACTTACATCACACTTTATTATTGGGCCCTTTTTAAAATTGATGATTTATGGTAGTGGAGATTACAAATGAGGGAATAGAATTGTTGTTTACGCTGGTTTGAGAATGAAGTCTGTGTTTGTTCCTTATTATAATACAATTTGTATTCAGTTGATATTGTTTTCTTTGTTTCACTCCGTGCTTGGCATATTTTTCTCACCAAACAGTACTTTAAGTGGTAGGAAAATTATGTTGTATGTTTAAAAATGTGTTCATAAAAGTAGGAATTTCTTTCAGCAGTATATCTTTAAATATTTATATGGTTATGGTACACTAGCGTCAACTGCAGTTTTATTTATTAACAAAAGTTGATCTACGTTACATGATATATATTTTTTTCTGCTTTAAAATTATATGCACAATTTGTTTGTCTGCCCGTACTGCAGTAAAACTATAATGAACAATTTTAAATATTGCCAGACAACACAGAATGGATATCAGCAGCCAAGATGTAAGCAGTTTTTAAATAAACAAAACGGTTTTATTTACCACAATTCAGTAAACCTGTTTTGTATGTACATTTTTTTAAATTTGTTTTTGTAAACAACTGTACATATACTTTTACTTTCCACATTTAAATTCTGATGCAAGTAAATCATGCAATTTCCAGACAGTCTCCTCTCGTGTTAGATATTCATATATGCTTTACAGTGTTTTCTCATTCAAACAAGGACAGTTAGAGCACAGAAAGTCCTCTCTGTCTGTACAGGCCGACTCGGAGCAGATTGTCTGAAGGTGATAGGCAGGCAAGAGAGCAAGGCCAGTGACCTTTATGTTTTTTAAATGACGTTTTAGTATTCAACAGTACATCCATATTTAAGTAGAGGTAATACATTGAACTGAATATTCTGTTGAAAAGTATAAGTAAACATAGCACTTGGGGAACAAAAATCAGGATTAACTCTGTTTAAAAGTGTTGCGTGTACGTTAATATTTATATCATTCTGAAACTGTGCAAGTTGAGGGATTAGTTATCACGAACAAAGTAGTTTCTATATAAGTACTGGGGTAACAGTTGTTTTTGACAGTCACCTGAATTTACATCAATTTATTGTTATAAAAGGATATAAACAATTCATGACATACTTTATCAGTGGGTTAAATATTGTATATTGTGTACAAACAAAACATTTTAATAGATATACAAAATTATTAGTTGTGTGTGGAGCATTTTAAGAGTTTATAAAGTGACTACCTTAAACAAAAAATTTAAATTTTGAAATAGTTGAGATAACGATAGCTAACTGTTTTAATTGAAGTAATTATAACTAATAGATTTTACTAAATACGTCAACACTGCTTTATTTGAAGTAAATGTTGTTTTCAGATTGGTTTGAAAATTGGAGTACAACAGCGAGGATGTAATGGTTTGAGTTATACCTTGGACTATGCAAAAGAGAAAGCAAAATTTGATGAAGAAGTTGTACAAGATGGTAAGCGTGTGGTATATACAAAAATGTGTGCAATAATTTAGTATCACGTTTATAAATTGTTACTAGTTTTTTAAATTGTTTCTCCCTGAAGAAGTAGATTGTGTCAGTGAAACGACGATGTAGGGTGCATATAAAATATGCATTGTGATATAAAATATACTTGCAGAAGAAATTTATTTTCTATGTAATGTATAAAATTATAATTAATATGTTATCATTATACTAATTATTATTATTATTACTAATCTTTGCCTATTTGAGACCGGAACAAACCATCCTCAGTTTAATCCTTGAAGATGATGATGATTATTAATATATAGTAGAAGCTGACTTCAATCTATATATTAATAGTATACACATTGTATGGACCATTTAGAATTGATACAGTTCAGTTGGATAATATTTCATTTTTTATATTACGATAATTTTTATGCAATGGCTTGAACGTGTATAGAATCAGAATTATGTAATGTGAGTTAAATTCAGTTTTCAAGTTATCTGTATAGTTTTCTTGTGAGTTATTAAAAAGTCCATTAACATTATTTTAAATTAATTAGTACTATCTTGGAATGCATTTAATGCTTTTTTATTTTTTATCATAATGGCATAACTGTTAGATCGTATAGAGAATTAAAACGTGTAATTTCGGAGAGTTTAAAACATTCAACGTGTAACACTTTGTACACTTCATGTAGTGTGTAGGGTGAAGAAAATGTTTCAATGCTTTACCAAAGACTTTTTGTTTTAACATTATTTGCAGCACTAATGTATTCAGTAAGGCAGTTTTTTAGTCATTGATGTAGTACACATTTGTGAGACCATAATGTTTATTTTTTAAAAAAGCGTTTGAATTTGTTTGACCTAACATACATGTGTAGCTTTGACATCAATTAATAATGAATTATCAAAAATTAATAAATAGTGTTCACTGAGTCTTTCTTCCAAAATAGATTATGTGGCTGCACCAAATAATAGTTCAAACCAGCTTCCATAAGTGGTTACTTAATTGGCAGTGTCAGTTGCTTCACATGTTTCTTGTTTATACCCCACCCCATTTATTTATCATATTTTCTTATTCAGTTCAAGAATTAGGTTAGGATTTGTGTCATACTAGACTTCCCCTAATCTCAATAAGGGGTGTGAATAATTTTGTATATTTTGTTTCCTGTTGGTTGATATTTATTGTTGTTGAACTGTAACTGTGTATTGAATGTTTCAACATTGAATCTTTGACTTTACTTTAAAAGAATATATAACAAAATTTAATTCTATTAACTGTATTATTTGTTGCATTGTCTTTGTTAGAATCTGCATTTCATCTATAAAACAGATGTTATCATTACTCTGCAAGTTTTATTGTATATTTTCTTTAAATTGATTAATGTTTACTTGTACCTGATTTTGTAGGCTTTTTTCATGGACCTGTAAGTATAAACATATTTAACTTTCGATTCTTCACATACTGTAGACTCTGGAACTTAATTTAAATTGTATTAACAAAAAAGTAATCCGACCATTTAGTTGTTCCGATGTATACCCCCAAAATATAGGACAGTGATAGAAAAAATGTTTTCCCACGGAGCCATTTAATTTAATTGGCTCCCTCCATCTACCCTTGTGAGAGTAGAGGTCCTCGGCCACAAAGCCACCGAATTCTGTTCTTTGGAGTAGGAATATAACCTAACAAAACCAAAAACATAATTTAATCTGTCAGCGTAGAAAGTGTACATATAGCTCTGAAATATGGGAGATAAATAAAACTCTTGAAGGCTCCAAGCAGAAAAAATGAACTTCTGGAGAAGGTCTTGTAGTGTGTCCAGGCTCCAGAGCATTAGAAATGAGGAAATCAGGAGACAACTTACTGTTGAAAAGACAATTTTAAACACCATAAGTACAAAGCACCTTTGTATAGAACAGCCAACTGGAATGGATACCTAATTAATCGGTGGCTAGATAGTTGCTACTCCGCGTTCCGCCAAGATGACGCAAATGGGTTAATCCCAGGGAATCATGGAAAGGAGACATCCTCGATGAGATGGGAAAAGAGGCTTGCGATATGGTGGATTGGTCGAATGGAAAAACTATTGTGCAGGATGCAAGAGACTTGCAATGGATGGAAGGAAAATATCAAAATATTTTTGTTGTAAAATGTTAAGCAGAAGTAAACTGGCTAGAGAGTGAAGTATTTTTTCAACTTTCATTTGACTTTTTTGCAGCTTTTACTAAATTCTTATACTATATTTTGATTAATAATGTAGTTTTTCAGTGAATAAAAATAAATATTCAGTCTTTTGGTGACTTACAACAGTTAGAGATAGGCAGTTATGTGAGATAGGGCTATAGGTTGAAGGTGAAACTAGGGAGCAATAGTGAGAAATTTTAACATGACTGTGCCCTTGACCTTGGGAGCTAATCCCAAGGAATACTTGGGTATACTAGGGTGGGTCGAAAAAAAATAAGTATTTTTTTTTCAAACGCTATAGTGCTTAAAAGTGGCCTGTGGTATGTAGAAAGAAAATGACATAAAGAAAAAAAATATCGGTTGATATCTTCCGTTCACGCATCACTGCTAAAGTTTGTAAAAATTGACAAAATCAGATATTTTTGAATTTTTTTTACAATATTACCATAATTATTTTAAAAATGCTATAGCACGTTTTGTTTAGTTGAGGGTCCCAATAGTATATTTCAGCAAAGAAATAGTTGATATTTTAGTATTAACCGTTCGCGCAATCTACTGAAAAACGGACAAAATATCGGTTTTTTCAACTTTTGATGTGCAGCTCTTTGCCCGTTTTGTAGTGACAAAACGACCCAGAACTAACTACGAGGAGGTGGCTGCACGTCTAGTTTCCACCCACACCCTACCCAACCAACCAACCAATAAGGGTGTGTTATTTTGTATGTACACATTTACATTAGTATATTTACAAACAGCTGTTTTCTCTCATTCTGTTTATTCAAAATGAAATACCTTGAATCGCGCTTTGCTGGAAAATTCAGGCATATTTTGCCTAGACACCAGTGTAGAGCGGATAAATCCGTCTCTAGCACTGTGCCCGCAAACTTTACTAGAAGCTTCAGTAACCAGTTTTGCGCATCTCTCAACTGCTTGGGTGTGGCAGGGAAACTTTTTGAAGTCCATGATTGGTTTGAAATCTTGATTGACAAATAATTTGATCTCCTCAGCTGTTACGTTTCGCAAAAACGGTGGAGGCGTCAGCTTACAAGATTGCCAGTCAATAATTTCTGTGTAGTCTCTTGCTTCAAAGTTTATTTTAGGTGTCACAAAGACTCGAATTTTCTTTTTTTTAGCAGATTGCCTTCCTTTCAAAATTCTTCGGTAACCAAGTTCACGAATGTGGTATCTTTCATCTAGGATCATAGTTAGCAGTAAGTTTTCAAAATGGGCAAAGTACGGATTCCGTTGTATTACAGGGTTTATGACTTTAATTAAATCTTCTGGTAAATATCTTGTTGTTTGAATAGCCTTGAAAACATGTTTTGGCCCATCCGTGAAATGCTTGCTAATCTTTATATCAAACCACGTTGGCATGTAAGATTTCATGATAAAGTGTACTATTTGAATCAAATTTTCTGAAGGATTTTTCACACCAATGAATAATTGCAGGACCCGATTGGCAGTAGTAAGCCATCTGGAATGTGACAGAGGGCCAGGATCTCATTTTGATAAATCTTCAGGACACTGTCCTAATTGAATGGCCTTGCAAATGTCTAGCAAATACTGTTGATCTTTACTCAGTACCTGCCTATCTACTTCGGGAATCGCACAGTCAATACGTTCAAACTCAACTACAGGTAGTTTTCACAACCAGTTAATTGTGACCCAATAGGCCCAGAAAAAGATTTCGGTCCTGTTTGTCACACCATCAAGATGTTGGAACAAATGGCGGAACGGTAGTTCATTAAAATGTAGAAGACACACACTCCATTGTAGAGGTCTTCCCACATGTAATTCAATTTGACGAATTATGCCATTTTTCCATCCAGTGTTGGTTGCAGTCCCGTCACATCCGATCACTTCTAGTTTGTCAAGAGATAATCCAATCTGTGAAATATAAGATATTATACTGATAGCTATGTCAGAAGCTGAACTGGTACTGGGAGAAACATGACGTATGTAATTTGATCCCGGTTCACTAATTAATGAATAATGTTCTTCTTTTTTGCTCCTTCGAATGTGCTTTGTGTTAAATTTTTCTGCAAATAATGTATCATCCTTTCTGCCATCAAAATAAAGGCCATAGATTTCTGTTCTCTTTACTTTGCAAACCAGTTCTAACTAAGCTTTTCTCCCTTCGGATTTTACATTTGTCCACTATGTGTGAAGTATCTGATTCCGTAATTAAACCTATGTCTTGTAGTACACTCGAAGCGATGGCAGCAGTTGCGCGATCAGACACACAATAGCGATCACTATTTAAAGCTGTGGCTTGTAATTTGATTCGCATTTGCCACTGTGGTTTCGCAGATGATGTACTATAAATTATAGTAAAAAATAAAACCATAAAATAGTTTTAGTGATTTCCACTCGTCAATTTATTAAAATTATAAATCCATGACAGCTGTTTCGGCAGCACAGTGCCTTCATCAGATGGTGTAAGCTGACTAATTTTCGTACAAACAATACAGAATATAAAATATAATACAAGTGCTGTTGTATAGAGAACGATAGTAATCTCGTGTCAATAAGACTTATACACATTACACAAACATATAACATAACATATACCAAGTCTATTTATACAAATTAAGCAGAGGCGAGCTATTTAGATCTAACTGATCATTTAATAATACATTTAAATATTTGTGTTTATTAATTTCAACACATGATGTACTAGGTTCTGGTTCAAATTCAGGATCAGAATTGTCAGCCTCAGAAATATTAGGTGGACGATTTGAATGCTTCAAGTCTGAATCTTCCAAGTTTAAGGTGACTTCCTGTTGTTCGTTTGACGCTGAGGACTCGATTTGTGGAATATATCGCATTTTTCGCTTTAGTTTTTCCTTATTTCTTTGAGTTTCCTTTAGGTCCGGTGGGCCAATTTCCCCTAATCCATATTTCCTTTGCATAAACATAAATTGTAACTCTATTACAGGAATTTTCTGTTATTTTTCACAAATACAGTCAATTGATAATGGACATTTACATGCGTCTGGAGTTTTTTTGCATGTACATTCTATATTGATAATACATTTACATGCGGCAATGTCAAACAGGGAGGATGCGTTTATCTTAAACTGCACAACTTTTTCTTTGTATGTTGTTTTATCTTTGTCATGGCAGTATGACTTTCTGAGCTTATAATATGAATCATGGTAAGCATTAATAAGCTGAACTACTCTGTACTTAGTCACAGTTGGGATGGACGATTTGTCGTACAAACACTTAACTTTATTTGCTACTATAGCAGCAACTTTTGAGAAACTTACCCTCTTATTATTAGTATAACATGTCTGTCGGTATCCAGGCCACTTATAAATAACAAATAATAAATATATTTACCTTATTTCCTGTCTCGTGACCACATATATAACGTAATGATTTTTATAATTGACGCGTTTCGAGACTATGTCTCATCATCAGAATATTAAAATTTGATCACTCAATGAGATCATTAAAAAATTTAAAACATTAAAATTACAAAACCGAAACCAAATCATATAAGCATTTATGTGAAGCGAGTGCGCACGCGATGAAAGCCGGCCGGACACTGATTGATATCAATTATAGATAAATTTTAGTGCTGTGTCATATAATGGATTCGACTTGAAATGTAAGTGGCCGTTTAATTTGAAATTACGGAAGTATTTGTCATTATGTGCTCTATATATTTCAAATTCTTCACGTGCATTTAAATAAGCGCCTTTACCACAGACGTTGTAAGGGTTTCAAATTGGTGTCAAAGCTTGTTTAATTATGGTTCTCCTGTATAAGATGACGAGCGTAGTTAGACTTCATACAAGATTGTGTTGTCAAATCCTTTACATTATGCTTTGGAGTGTGCTCAATGAAACGTTTATAAAAACTTCTCCCTGTCTGACCAATATATTGGCAATAGGCTCGCCGCTATCAGGCCTTTTGGCAGATATTTATTTAAATCATTACGAAAACACACACTTGTTTTCTAATAATAGTCATAAGAAAAACAGTCATAAGCAGTTTTTATAAACGTATCCACCTCTGTACAAGTGTAGCTGCAATGAGTGAACTGTAATGCCAAATAGCCCTCATTTGCTAATAAATATTCTTTGTTGAGGATTCTTTTATATGTTCTTTACACATGATGTTTTGAACGTACTTGTCACATTTATTGTGGAGTATGTAATGCTCTTTAACAGTTAAAGTACTGAAATGGTTTGTGTCTACATTATAAAAATTTGCATAATTGGCTGATTGGTAGGTTATAAGTCTGTCTTCATTTAGATTTTCCTCTACAGAAATAGTTTTGTCGGAGTACACAAAATACAGTTTAAACTATCAAGATGTGTTTAATGAAATAATGAAATAAATTTTCCTCCTTGGTATGTACTAAATATTTTTTTACAGTGATTTGTGTTAGAAGGCTGTCCTTAACAACAGGAATATTACGATCAGTATAATACGATCTGCATTGTTTCAGATTGTTTAAAAATTTTAGGTTTTAAAAATACACATCAAATGTTCTAGCTATGTTCAAAATGAATTAAGAGGTCTATTTCTGTGATTTGATTTTCATGCAGTTTTTGATACGACTTATGTAGAGAACATTTAGATGGCACAATATTAAATATTAAAAGTTATGGGTTTTAAAATTGTAATATACACTTTTAAAAATACTAGTTATGTGAAAATAATTTAAAAATCTTTCTCAAATAAACATTTAATTAAAATAGATGAATAAAAGCTGTGAACTTTGAACAAGTAGTTGAAGTACACTAAAAACTTGTTTATACTAATCCCGTTTATCCGAAAATCCGGTTTATCCGAAATGATTTTAGTAAACTTTAAAAATACACAAAAGCCTTTTCCTGTTGCTATAATCTATATTTAATAGTGTTGACAAGCGATTCTATGTGATATGAAGTAGAAAGTCAATAATCAGAACTAATTGGAATAAGGGGTACTCCGAATTATCAATTTGTTCGGAATTTTGAACATAAAGTATTATGTTCGTATATTGTAAACGTAAAGTACTGTATACTGTTATGTATTATAACAGTACTTTTCTGCTTCCTTTTAGAAGCAAAAGGTGACACAAGTATGTATTAAATAAAGTTACTGTATTTGGATATTGTTACAACGGTCTACTTGATCGTCGTAGGTACAGTGGAAACAAAATAAGTACAAGACACTAATTAAGTCACTAATCACCAGCTTTAATTTTCACAGTTAAACCAGTTCGTAATTAATAACACAGTCTCTTATAACAAATAAAATAAAAATTGTTCACACGCAATAAACAATGTCTACTAATAAATAGTCTTGCTCAATTATAAAACACATAACACAATAATTCTTCACTTTGACAAGCACTCAATCCACACTAGCGGAAGTCGCTCACGTAACTAACTGACAACCCGGCAGCTATGCTTTATATGCACTGTGCTGAGGCCGAGTACAGCTTTCCCTCCTTAACTGCATGCCGGCTGCTTAATGCGTAGTTCCTGGAACTCACCAGAATCATCTACTTGAATGACGCACCGCTGCCACACTGGACAGGGGGAGTGGAGAAAGTTCTGGATTGTTTGGTACGCTTCTCGCAACACTGCCCCCTCCTTAAGCCTGTTCATCCTGAACTGGCAAACCGTCTCTGAAGTAATACTTGGCCAGGCGATCTAGGTGGACGTCCTTGTGAAAGATAATTCTCCCGTCCTTCGAATTCGGTCTCGTGTGATCCGAACATCAAGTTCCCAGGAATACGAGTCTTCTGCTCAACCGCTAGTTTTGCTGGAATCACTCCCGTTGCGTAGTGTACTGATGACCTAAACACCACTGGCTGATCCAAGTCTGATTTGATCTCATCAACAATCTCTTGCGTAACTTCATCTTCAGCAACTTTTCCCCTGGGCGCTTCTATTAACTCAGGAACAAACAAGGGGTTTTCTTTGACACCCATAGTTGGCTTTCCAGTCACTTCTTTTGCTGTTTCACGTATGTGTACTTCCTCTGCTAGTTCTTCTTCCATTTTCACTTGGAATAGCAAAGGTTCCTCTTGACCAGACCTGTTGATTTCTTCTTTGGCCAATGCCACTTGCTTGATTGAATGGTTGGCAGACCCTGTCGTTTTAGCCATGCAAAGCTTTATCTTCTCTTGGCCAACCTTCAGGACATTTTCTCTCAAGTCCACAATGAATCCGTAGGCATTCATGATGTCCATGCCAAGAATCACTTCATCGACAATGTCTGCAACGAGCATTTGGTGGTTAAATTCGAGAAGACCCAGGGGTACACGTACGTCTATCTTTCCTAAAATATTGACGGGGCTTCCAGTCACAGTCTGTATTGTACAAGAGCTAATTTGAGGCCGTCGGTTGCTGATTAAGTCAGGGCATACAATAGACACTGTAGCGCCCGTGTCAACTGTAAATGATGTTCGTTTACCTTCCGCAAATCCATTAACGATCAGGTTTCCACTGGTCTTCTGTTGTGGAAACTATGTGCTGTTCTGGGGCATTACTTCTCCAATTGGTGCGATAACTCCCTTCTCTCGGTATTTTCTTCTCCCAACAGTCTACCTGTAGATGACCATGTTTCCCACAGTTGTAACACTTCTGTCTTTATCCTTTGGTTCGAAAGATCGTTGTGGTGCTGCTGACTTCTTAAACTGTTGTTTTTTACTCGTCTCTTTATGCCGTCAGCCATGACGATTCTGTGGTATTGGATCCGTTTGGGTACAACGTGATGGCATACTTTGATTAATGTAGGTCACCGACTTGGCAGCTTTAAAACGGAGAGCATGAACAAGAACGTCTGATTTATTATCATGCCGTGCCAGTCTTAACACTTGTTGTAATTGACTGTCTCTGATACCGTCAATAAACATAATGAGAGAAATCCACTTCCGGAAGTCCTCTGATTCTTCGGGATAAGCCAATCTCGTCAGTCGATCGACATTCACTTCAAACTCTTGAAGGCTCTCCCCTGAACGCTGTCGCCTTGCTTTAAGTTGTTCACGGTACACTTTGCACAAATGCTGGTCACCGTACCGTAATTCCAGAGCTTTAGTTAATTCGGCATAAACGGTCTGACTGAATTAGCATGGCACTTTCTGTATTAGTTCTGCAGCAGGCCCTTTTAAAGCAAGAATTAGTGAAAGGCCTTTCTCTTCTTCCATCCATTTATTTAACAGCTTCAAATTGGCGAGTATAAGTTGCCCAATGAGTGCTTCTATCAAATGTTGGGGCCTTTGCGTAAACTGGCCCTACTACAGTCTGGCTCTGATATTTTGAATCTTCATCGGCATTTATTGATGGTCTTTCTTTATCAACTATTTCTTTGACTAAATGTTCGACTTCCTTTTTAATTTGTTTTATTGAATTTGTAATAGAATCTTCTAAACTTGACATACTTGTTTTTATATTTGACAAAGATTTTTCTATTTCAGATATTCTGTCAACTTATTTGTTTAGCTCACCCTGTGAAAGGACGAATTTTGCAGTGTTATCATCTTGTGCACGCCTTAATGTCATCTGCTTGACGACTAAATTCTTCTTTTTTTCGTCCCTCTGGTGTTTCATTTTCACGCTTACGTTTTTCTTTCAGTCATTCTTCCATTGATGCTTTCTGTTGTTTCCTGTCTGGGTTTCTCATCATATCGTTTTTGTGCTTCTGCCGCCTCTTGTCTGCGTTTCTCATCCTGTCGTTTCTCCATCTGTAGTAGCATTGCTTTGAATGATTCTATCATCAGACTGGTATCCATTATTTTCCTATTAATTACGAATTACACTCGTCTTGTACAAAGTGTCCACTGTTACGACGGTCTGCTTGATCGTCGTAGGTACAGTGGAAACAAAATAAGTACAAGACACCAATTAAGTCACTAATCACCAGCTTTAATTTTCACAGTTAATATTTGTGAATGACGCACAGCTGCCACACTGGATGGGGGGGGGGGAGTGGAGAAAGTTCTGGATTGTTCGGTACGCTTCTCGCAACAATATGTATTTATTATTTAAATAAAAGTTTCGGTTTAGCCGAAACAGGCACGGTCCCATCAAATTCAGATAAACGAGTTTTTAGTTTAGTAGTATAAATACCAGTTATAAAAATGGAAATCAAAGTAAAGAAAAAGCAGCATTCCCTTTACTCTTTTTACATTTTGTTAACTCATTATTCTTATGTTAAACTAGTAATTCATAAATAAATTATATGAGAACTTGTAAAGTTAACATACTCTTTCTTAATAACTGCTTGAGTTTGGGGGGGGGGATTTCAAAGTTAATAATTATTATCGCTTCATTATGTGCATATTAATCATCCTGTATTGAGATGTATAATTTACTACAGCAAATGATATGATTCTTTTTTTTTTAATACAGTTATCATTATTGTGTTCTAGGAGTCAGAGTCATTATTGACAAGAAAGCTCAGTTGACACTGTTAGGAACCGAAATGGATTACGTTGAAGATAAAATGTCATCAGAATTTGTTTTCAACAATCCAAACATCAAGGGGACATGTGGGTGCGGTGAAAGTTTCTCTGTGTAATGTTTCCACACCATGCGTACCTGTAGTGCAGTATGTAGAACAATTCAAAATAAGTTGCAAGCATTGCGTTCTGTGATACAGCTATAGTTTATTTTTGTAAATAATTTAGTAGTATATAAGTATTTTGCGTTAACAATACCAGCATTGTATTAATAATATTGAATTACAACACAGTGTATATAAATCAGGGTTACTTATGTATGTTTTTTTTGTAAATTATAATTGTAAATTTTTGTTGTGTTAATTATTTGTGAAACCGGTTTCTGAAATGATTATGGAAGTGAGTCTTTACAGTTCGTAATATGATAATGATTGCAACTCCTAAGTGCTTGCTGCACTGGGAATAATGAATTTATATTGTGTACAGTGTGGTGAAATAACTATGAATATGATCTTAAAAATTGTCTGAATTTATTATTATTCAAACATAGGAATTTTTGTCCATTACAATAATGCAAATATTTAGGTTCAATATTCTAGTCATATTTTGAATATTTCAAGTTTAACAACCCATATTACTGGTATTCAGTAAAAAATATAAATAGGCTTTATGTTTTTCTTCAGTATTATAAATGAATTAATCAGATATACAAATTTTTTAGTTACTCAGTGGCCAGCCATTGATATCCCATGTTATATAATACTAAATGCAATATCATTTTCATTATTTTACATAACAATGCATGACAGAATAGATTGGCAGCTTTGTGAATTATATTTGTAAGCATTCATAATTTTGTGAATTTATACTCGAAATTTTATTTATGTTTTTTTTTGTGAATATTAAGGGACAAGGAATTATAAACTCTCATGATTTTGTTTTTATTAATCGTTAAACTCCTAGTAGGTATTCTAATCATTTTCATGTTTTATGCATTATCTGTTTGGTACAAATCAATGTTACACTTTAAAGCACACAAAAACCAACGAGGAGGCAGTCTGTTGCCAACATATAATGACAGGGAAAACAATACTACATTTTTTTAAACACATCTGGTTGAGAATGTAGTAAGCATAAATGTAAAAAAAAATGATACAAGTTGTCAGCTGAATCGAAGTCTGAAAAGTAGTTTGATTTTTATCATTGACATAAGGGAAGACTCATGTTTGATGCTTGTTATCTATGCAAAATGAATACGTTAGTTTTCATTTTTCATTGTGGTATACATACAGACGTTAATGATCTATTCACTATGTATAGAATACTATCCTTCCTCTCATAATTACACCATGTGAAGTTTAAGGATAAGGGTCGATTTATACAGGGAACGAGCTGACGATGTGACGAGGACGGGCCGAGAGTATGACCATTTATACAGGGAATGGGCTGTCCGAGTTTATTCTCTCTGTATTTGTAGTACGCATAGTTAGTGGTTTTGTGAAAATATGTACTTTTCGTTTTCAAGTGACGGGATAGCGGCAATAGCTGTCCATTGGAAGATGAAAAAAGCAGAAAAGAAGAAGATGGAGTGTCCATCCTGCATGGCTTACTAAAGAGAAAGAAGAATTCAAAATTTATATAGAATCAAACTTTTTGATCCGCCAGATTGTATAACACACTGTGTTACCTCACTAATTCTATTAACTTTTTGTCATTCTTGATGAAAATGGAAATTACTTTGTTCTAAAACAAACTCACAAAAGGAAAGAGAAGCCTTCCGACTCTTAAAAACCACGTGCTCGGCTCGTTGAAGTGATTCATACAGGAAGTGGAGGTGCTGAGCGGTCGACGAGTTTCAGAAAAATATCGTTGACGAGTCTCATACGAGGCTCGGACTCGTCACATCGGTGGTATAAATTGCCCCACTACAAAGCGTTGAAGACCGGCTCATTGAGTGCTCGTCACATCGTCGACTCGTTCCCTGTATAAATCGACCCTAAGTCTGTAGGTAGCTGCTTGTTCCAAAATTACATACTTGAGTAGTTTGTGCTAATCAAACTTGGGTTTGCATGCCTATGAGGATGTTGAAGGGAATCTATATTATGCCTAATACTGTATAAGTATTATTATTTTAGATAAAGTCAGCTAAGTTAAATGCATTGTTTTTAAAATACACATATGTAAAAAATAGTAGTTTGATGTATTTAATTGTTAGATAAATACTGGTTCATCAGTTCTGGAAAAGTATATATCATGGGAAATAACAGACAAAACAGTAGTACAAAACAGCGATTTTGTGTCTGAAATATTTCAGATTAGTGTTGCTTTTTGTGTACATGTGTATATTTTAAAAACGGTGAATTTAGTGAGTGTGCTAGCTAGCTTTTCCTATAATAATTTTTAAGTAAAAGTAACATGCAGTAATAGGAGTGTCCAGTGTATACCGTGACTCCCCCCCCCCCTTGTAAATGTGTGAAAGGTATTGGCTGTATGTTGCGTGTGCTGTTTTTGTATACTGGTAACGATTATTGGTGATGTAACAGTTAAGACTATTGAAATGCTGTATAATAATTTCTGTAAAGAACACACTTACTGAAAAGTTAATTTATCATCAAAATAATGATAATGAATTTTATAAATAAACTCTAGCATATTAATATCATATATTGCTGTTGCTCTTACGACTGTGAAGTTGTGGTTATTAGTGGTTTTTCTATAAATTCCCAAACAGTTTTTTTTATCATATCCACTGTGAATTGATGGTTTTAGTTTTGAGAAGGATTCTTAAAAGTAACCAGTACAAGAAGTACTATAGTTTAGGAAATCCCATTAGTATGTTAAGGTTTTTTGTAAGAGTTGAACATATCTATACTCTGATATACATGTCATACAAAATACAGTGGAACCTCAATATAACACCCCTGTGATATAACGTGACCCTTGATGTAACGCTCATTTTTCATGGTCCCAGCAAATTAAGTAGTTAACTTGGTACCTTTATATAAAGGGCTTTCAGTCCACAGAAGAGCGTTATACGAGGGACATCCAGAAAGTAAGAATACAAGGGCTGTGTAGGACATAGGGACATTTTTTTTCAAAGTTGGCACCCGTGACGTGTAGACGGGTTCTTAATGGTCAAAATGAGACATCGAGCGCCTCAGTCCGTTATGAAATGTCGCAGCAGCTTAACACGTCAACCAGTTCATCCCCCGTTTGCTCCACGTACCGCAGGTGTGAGATTTCAAACTGAGGGTGAATCCTTTCTCGACTCAATTGTGACTGGGGACGAAACGTGGGTGTGTCACTATACTCCTGAGTCAAAAAGACAGTCTCTGCAGTGGCGCCATACCCATCCAAAAAATTCAAAGTTCAGTCTTCACAGAGGAAATCATGGCATCCGTCTTTTGGGACTGGAACGGGATCTTGTTGGTCGATTTCATGCCCAAAGGGACCACCATCAATGCTGCTGCATATTGTGAGACACTAAAGAAGTTGAAAAAAAAAATCAAAGACAAAAGGAGGGGAATGCTGACTAGTGGTGTGTCACTCCTTCATGACAACGCCAGACCCCATACCGCCCGGCTCACTCAGGACCTGCTCGTGTCGTTTGGATGGGACATTGTGACTCACCCACCCTACTCCCCGGACCTGGCACCCTCGGATTACCATCTTTTCACCAAATTGAAGGAGTTCTTGGGTGGACAGCGATTTTCGAACGATGAGGAGGTCATGGAGACTGTGAAAAAGTGGCTTAAGGAGGTGGAGCAGAAGGTATACGACGAGGGTATACAAAAGCTGGTGCCCAGGCTTCAAAAGTGCATTGACCTCAACGGCGATTATGTGGAGAAATGATAACATATTTTGGCACATACCCTGTAAATTTCATTAAAATATATTCATTTTTCGATTTTTAACAAGTGTTGTATTCTTATTTTCTGGACGTCCCTCGTATCAAGGTTTCACTGTATATTTACAACAGACTGTAAGATTAAAATGAAACTAACATTTGTCTTGTACCTTGCATTTTTGGATTTCATTTGTGTATATTGTCTGATAAAATTCTACATAACTATATTCTATATCTAATATACTAACCACAGTGTTTGGTTTTGATATTTTATAATTCAGATTTCAGAACGCACCTGGTACAAAAATAAGAATTATGAAGAAAAGTGAGGTGCTCCAGTAATTTGAATGAAACAAATTATAGTTTATTTTATATCTTCCATATATCATTTCATATGCTTTGAGGCATTCATAGATGTGTAAAAGCTAACTATGAACAAGTGTGGCATAGTAGGGATATATTCTCCCGAGTCAAAATTCATGTGTAATAAATTATTCACATATTCATTTTGAATGCGTGTAAATTAAGGAATAACTGATTAAATACGTGGATCATTTGAATCATTGAAGTGATAGTGCATCTCATTTCAGCCCCGTTGCAACAATAACTTTTCTTTTGATAGCTTACAAAAATCATTTTTCTCCATGTATTAATTATTCTGTTACTGATGTTTTATGTTAATTTTAATGTTTTCCATAAATTCAGTTGCATGTTGTGTAGTACATTCTGTTGAAAGCAGAAGGATTTTTGTCCAGAAATGTTTTCATATATTTGTAATGTGGTCATCATGCTTTCGGGTATGCTTCGAGATCCAATCATAAAGGTTGTTAATTGTGTTCCTGAAGAAAATTGTAAGAAACCTGTGTTAATTGTCAATCTGCTACAGTCTTGAAGTCATTGCGTTTGCTATTTTTTATATGTCAAAATAAGCTTGTTATGTTACCACTTAGATGACACATGTTAGTTGTAATTGCTATATTATGTAACCTATAAAAGACTAATGGGCAAATTCGTAAAAAAATCATCAAACACAAAAGGTTGTACAAGCGTGTTTCTAATAAGATATTCTAGTCTTTTGTGCTCAGATAACATGGTGAAATGTGGTTGGCTACGTAAATATTGTGATGTAGACATACACAAGACAAGATCAAGTCTTGATCACTTTTAATTTACACAAATGCTTTCAATAATTACACATAAACTTGAAGTAAAATGTTAAATAGGTTTTAAGAAATATTTACATATTAGTTAAGAATATATATATATTAAATTAGTTTAATACATCTTTGTTGAATGTAATATTTGTTGAGAATAAATAATTATTCTGTTGAAAACAAGTGTTGTATTTAAAACTGTTTACTAGAAAGCTTATTAGTAGTACAGTGGATTCCTCTTTATCGGGATACATAGGGATTAGGTTGGCCCAGCTAAGGTGCTAGTCTTATTAACTACAGAATTTCTAAAAAATAATGCAAGGGTACTTAAAAAACAAAACCTGAACATAACTCATAACTACATTTAACACCCCAATTATAAAATTTGTTATTAACGAAGTAAGTGTAACCAAATACAGTAATAAGTAACCAGTACTACTATAATTACAGCTTAATGAAATAGCATGAATAGATGTATTAAAAAAAGAAACAGATGGTCTCTTGACTTTTGTGTAACTCTGTGTCCCAATTTGCAAGCCACTTCTGAAAAACTGTGTTTGTCATCCAAGCATTTTTGTTAAAATAATAATGAACCAGTAAACTCCATTCTAAACAACAAGGTTTAGCCAACTTTCCTTTATCACTGCCAGACATATTCATACAGTAGAGTTCACTGACACGCTCCATTATTTTTTTTTTTGAGCCTGATAATTTTATGTGTTTGTAACACAGAGGTGAACTGGTTTCGTCTCAATCTTCCAGTTTTCAGCATTTCTGATGTCAGCGCTAGCTTTTTCCCCGTGGGTTTTCATAAATTGAATTTGCTTTCTACATTTCTAGCGAGATAACCAACCATTTGTTAACATTATCGTCGTGTAATTTCTTGGAAAATTCTTTTGCTTTTATTTTAAGCATTGGACTACTAACAGACAAAGCTACAGGTACAGTGTAGAACCATTCATTTAAAGCATGTTCAACAAGTTTATTCTTTCTGACACATTTATTTTTTTGAGAGGGAGCCCATCTCAAGACCCATTCTTGTTGTAATTTTTCTTCCTGTAGCAAGACATGAGAAATTGTAGTTTTTGGTATTCCAGTTAGTTCCTTGAGTTTTTGTTGACAAGTGTAAATGACTAGCAGGTAAGTACTGATCATATCCAGTGATTTTTTTCAGGCAAAGTCATGTCATTCTGCGGCATATGCTTAACTGGACCAAATAACTGGCATTAACCAAAGCAATTTTGTATGCATTTTGAATATTGGCCCAATAAAGCAGCTGGTCCTAAAAACAATTAAATTGTTGAGCTGGTGGCTCAATTAAATTGAATCTACTGTATTCTCTAACCAAATACTAGCTTTAATCTGAGTCGCAAACAAATTTTAAAAGATCTGCATTTGAATGACTTTGCACTAATTGTTTGCTGGGGTTTTATATAAAACTATTTATGAGGGTCATTCAATAAGTAAACAAACTTACTTACTGCGGAGCAAAAACCGTTTATTCAATCAATACAATTTTTTTTTACTTTTAATGTAATCTCCAGCAACGTCTATGCACTTGTCACATCTCTTTACAAGCTTTTTTATTCCCTCAGCAAAGAATTCTTTACCTTGATGTCGAAGCCAGTTTTGGACTTTTTCCTTCACTTCTTCATTGCTGTTGAACTTGACACCACGCAAAGTCTCCTTGAGTGGGCCAAACAAGAAAAAGTCAGATGGGGCATCCAAATTTAACTTGTAAGGAAGAGGTAATCAGGAAATATAGGTAATATCATGTGAAGAATTAAAAAAACAATCAATATTATAAAATAAATGAGGTTAAACCAACTCAATCACTATAAATAAGGATTAGGTGATATATAGAATAAATATAGAAAAAACTAGGAGTTCAATGTGAAGGAAATCTAGATGAAAATAGATAACCCAAGGACCATTCTAATACAATTATTAGACAACCAGAATGTTGTAATTTTTATAATTAATGTAATTTACTATGATGAATTAAGATAGTGTGTGAGGTACACACTTTGTACATTAAAAACCCACTAAAATACCTATTAAAAATGAGAGTAAAGAATATCAAAATCATCAGTGATAAATAAACTAACTATTGAAATGTAAACAAAATACCTACCACTGATTAAACCATTAATGATGTATTTATAATGAGAAGGACTGTTTGTACCCAGATGCAAGATTTGTTATGTAAAATAATCAATAATTGAGAATGTCAAGCAGAGACAAACTGTCATAAAACTGCATAGAAACTATAATGTTTAATTAGAGATAAGGTTGTAATAAAACGACATAAGTATCATAAAGAAATAATTATAAAAGACAGACATTCTCATGGTACAAGAACTTATGTGATTTTTATGACAGTATACCAGAAAACAGGCATGTCATTAACAGAAATATGTTAACCAAAAGTTGGTATGATTAGTTAACATTAGATACAAAGTGTTATCAACCATCTAAAGGTACTTATAATATTGTACAAAGCTAAACTAATTAATAATGTTATAGGCATCATAAGCCTAGCACTAAATCTTGTATTTATTTCACAATTAAATGTTTAGAATATTAGCTCAGTACAGCAAAGGACATTGTATTATAGGTGTACCACAGATAAAAAAAATAGTTCCAGTGCGCATGCGCTGGCTTGACGGAGAAGGCTCTCACCCCCACCATGTCCGTTAACAAACTTGACGGCTGTGTAAGCGGCCGCAGCGGGGACTGTTATTCAGTTAGATGTTTATACATATTTATGAATGATTTGAGATTTTGTTTAATATATAGGATTCCTTTACAAATTGCCTACAGCAAAACATCCATTACCCGTTTTAATTCGGAATGTGCAAAGCACGGTTGTCAGAAAACACGGTTAATCCACTGATCCTTCCATGTGTCGATGTGGCTCCCGGAAATCGTAACGATCAGCATAATTGCGTCCACTATAGGATCGAACTGATCATCATGTGTACACATATCCACCGCATACTTGTGTGCATAATTTACACGTACTGGACGAACGGGTAGTAATTTTGAACAAAAATACTTGAGAGGATGAGAACAAATAGGTATTGTAAATAATGAAAAGAGATATAAACTGAAAAAATATACTTTATTTCAATTTATGTGATGTGTAATTTTGTTAAAATAAACGTGTGCAGGAAAAATATTACGTATGCAAGAAAAGAATATTCTAAAAACATGTGTACAGAGAAAACGAAACTTGCAAAAATCACAAAAACACTATGAGCTTTTCCATTAAATTAAAACGGTAATAATTTTTCAATGCTGCAATTACACCCTGGTTCAAGGACTCACAAAAACTAAAGAAAATTGAATTTAAAAACAGCTTTTATTTCATCATCATCCAATAATAGATCTGATTATAATGGGTGGAGAAGGGCGTTATCAATTAATAAAACTGCCTTAGTCAGTAAACCAAATGACAACTGTTTAAAACCATGATTATGCGTACCGGCAGCGATAGTAGCGTATTAAGTAGTCATTCTCTCTTTGCTGATTTTGTGTCAAACGTTTTTTCGGCAGCAAAAGTGTTTTACGACATACGATGATGATTGAGAATGTATTTAAATTATTAAAGTAGATATTGCATTGGCAAAATTTCAGTTACTGGTTAAAAACATTTAACTGTGAAAATACATCTATTCTAGACGAAATAATCGTGCAAAAGGCCGTATTTCACTTTGTCTGGCTCATTACCATTTCGATCTGAATCCTACAGACCTCGTCTGGGGAGATATTAAAGGAGAACTTGCACGTAATTGTAGTGAATTATCTTTAGACAAAAAGCAGAATTGTTGTGAAAAATATTTGAAAACTGTACAATAGAAAAGTTGAAAAAGTATTCTGCCATACAAAAAAATTGAAGAACTAGTGGATTACGGACGATTTTATAGACAAAGGAATGGACAAAATAATTATTTTTATGAGAGAAATTCACATCCAAGTACAAATAAATATTCAGATGACGAATAGGCAAGAAAAATGAATACCATAAATATTTATCAATTATTTTCTTACTATTAATAATTATAAATAATTAAAGTTAGTTTATCATTTAAAATGTTTAATGAACATTAATTTTTGCTACTGTGATAGGCACCTCGATTTACACAGGCGGTTGCTTTATGAATTGTTTTTAAAGTATGCCTTACATAAATTTTAGGGTTAGGTTCTATTAATATTATTTTAAATTATGTACAAAAAAAGGATTTTTAGAGTTTGTTAATATATTTTATAGGAACATGCATAATTATATTATGATTTGTTACTTCCATAATCTGTTACAAATTAAGAGTACACGTATGTTTCCGAACACTAGGAACGAGTTGTTGCCGGTATACAAATATCACGAGTAAAATACTGCAGTAAAGAGTGTGACGTGACTGATGACAATGGAGGGGGTAACGTTCCCCCTTCGTTGTGACGCATTATGGCAGCAATCCCTACTCCAACTATTTTTTGTTTGTGGTCGAGCTATAGTTAAGTTCACTAGTGATAATATTGAATTGTTAATAAAATAGTAGTAAGACATATTTTAATAAAAAGTATTGTAATAGTATATAAGTTAGAATAAGCATCTTTGTTAATAATGGACGGATGTATGCCATATGAGGTGTTAAAATGTGCAGCAGGACAAATGCCGGATAATGGTAAAGCTGTATTTAAGTTAACACGGGGCATAAAGGACTTATATCCATTATACATTATTTTCATGAGTTTTAGTAAGAAAGTTGGCGTCGTTTTCATAATCTAAAACCCAGGAACCCACACCATTAACAAGATTAAATTATTTGTTTAACGCAGGGAGGATGATTTGATGATGGAATGTCATCAATTCTGACCAATCAAAGGTTTTAGATCGATTACCCCCCCCCCCCCAGGTGTCACAGATTGGAACGGCACGTAACGCCGAGTTTGAGAGACACTTTTTGTCTAGTTGTGATGCTGTACAGATGACAGGATCTACGAACCAAATTAATCGCCAGTTACCCATCATCCTGTGTGACAACAAATGTAAACACGCGTCCTAACCTTCAAGACGTGAAGAGTATCGAGCTATAGTAGGAGTGTAGTGAAGTTGTAAACATACAAAAAAGGTCGAAATATATTAAATAAATTAAATATACTGCCAGAACTTACCTGCAGTCTTGTTCACTTACCTGCTGCATAAATTTTTTAATCAGAAGACCAGAGTCGCCACCAATATCTTTGAAGGACAGATATGGAAACCTTTACACTTTACCTTAAATAAAACAGGACAATTTTGCCATCTGACCACCCCCCCAATAATAATTCAGAAGATATCCGGGAACGTTTAGACGAATCTTGCCGCACAGAAATGAGAAAGTGGTAATGACGAAATAACTTAGTCTAACACATTTTTATGAAGAGAATTAATATCTTTAATTATCAAATATTGCAAAGTTAAATGATTAGTTTCCAATAAATTTTCTCACATTGTTTTGAAATTTTCGTACCTCTTGTTCCCACAGCTTTTATTGGTATACTTAAATTAGATTACTTACACCTATAAGACTGCCCAGCCTGCAATTTTTTACACACACACACACACACACACACACACACACACACACACACACACATTTAACATATTACACTTTGTTTTGTTTTATAAGTTCATATTTTAATCGCACTATTAGCTCCCGCAGTGCTGCCCGAACACGTGTTTTTTTCTGCCCGACTCGCTTACCCGTTATTTCACTGTGTTTGATTATCACTCCATGTCACCATTTATACCTTGTTGAGTCCGTTAATCCCTTGGGTCCCGGTCGGTGTTAACGGTATTATTTTGAATTATTCACATTTTTACAAACTTCGACCGACCGGGCCCTTATAACACTGTAGGCGTCTGTAGCTGAACTCGGTTTCTCGTGGACTGCTGAGCAGCATCTATATTTCACGGCCAACTCAATTTCGTCGTTTTAGGTGGAAACCAATGCCTGTGGTTTAGTCGCCGTTTGTAGTTCCTATTTAACCCATGTAAGTTTTAGTGTGCAGATCACATACGATATTTGCCAGGCACTGACTGACGTCACAAAATAGGCGGTAATTATGCTAATATCCGCCAGTAAGGTAGACGACAGTGAATCAAAATTTGTTTCTTAGCCATCTTGAATGGTACAAGTAGCGTCACCTTGCGCGTATGCTCGGGTCATGCATACGAGCGCACGGTCACACACAGACAAAGTTCTTGGAAACTAAGGTGGTGCGGATTCATTCTATACCGATTGCACAACGTGATATTGCGTTGCCTTTGTTAAAAACTGTTCGTACCACACGTGGTCTGTCTCTGTTGAAATTAGACTTCACAAATATTTTTATAAATCCCCGAAAAATGCAATAAAATAAAATACCCATAAATTTGGCCCGTTAGAAAGTGTGGTGAAATAATAAAACCATGAGTGCTAATTAGAAGTGTAATAGTGAATAAAAGTAATAACTAAAGGATTTAGAGCAAAATATGCACTTCGAACTAATTACACATTTGTAAATAATTATACCACTACACAATCACAAGAACATTAGTCCTATAATAACTTCCTACTGTTTAAATGTAATTTAGGTGTAAGTTAAGGTTAAATATGGTTAACCTTTCATAACATTATAACCTCAAAAGTGTCGAACATATTCAGACGAACTTTATAATATTATGTTAAAAACGTATGGTTGATAGACGTAATCACTCTCCTTTTATGAGACTTTATAATAGTAATTGACATCTTTTAGTTCGTATTTTGCAGTTCAAAGAACCTTATTGTTTAAAATTGACTTAGACGATTTTTGTCAACAAACCATTTATATAACAAGGTACCAACTCTGAGATATGAGTTTCAGAAAATGTAATTGTTTATTGTAAGCAAAGTTAGTTACATTGATTGTATTTAACAAGGATTAAGGATTAGTTAACACGATGAATAAATCGCCTCTTTTCAACATTAATGGAGCATGAATTTATTTTCATTCAGTAAAAAGATTTTAGTAGTAGAGTAGAGGTTATGTTTACATCTGAGAGCAGTTGGTAGCACTCATCACTGGCAGCAGTGAAGCCATTCAAATATTTTATTCTTTATGAATGACAATAACTTGTTGACAGTGTTATCACCAATGAAGAATCTACATTCGAAGTGAGTATTTATTACCAACATAATGAATTTAACTACCAAAATAAATTATTTAGAAGCAACATTGAGTAACGATTACTTCGGGTGATGTTATTCCGTAAGGCTACCTTCAGATTCTATCAACTCATGCCAATGGCATACTATAACCATAGTTATCATTGCATAAGTGAAGGCGTTCAATTAATTAACCACTTAAATAATAACAATAATAATGATAAAATATTCGTTAACAAGAAAAAAAATTCATTACAAAAGAGGCTTTTTGTTGAAAATTTTATTAACCACAACAAGCCTTCATATCTTTTTATAACCATTCTACATAAGAGGATAAAAGTTAAGTTATAATATATATATAGTGTGTGTGTGTGTAGCTAATTTTATGCAGATTAGTTAGTCAATTTCTGGTTATATAAGCATATTTAAAAATATATTTATTTAAATATATATTTACAAAATAAACAGTGTTATTAATAAATTACTTGTAAATAAAATTTACATACACTGTAGTTGGCATACCTTCTATACAACACATGTTCAAAAAATAAAGGATTACATTTACTAGGATCCACTGTTTATTAAATACTTTTTAGTAAAAACATTTGTATTGGCACTCTGTAAAAATGTCAGTAGAAGACAGTCCACTGCATAAGGCACAAATATTTTGTATTAAATAGGCCAATGCAAGCAAGACTATGCATGTCAAGCACACTGTGCATAAATATTGTACTCCTGATCCCTGGTCTAGATGCTGACTTAAAATAAATGTATTTTAAATACCCTATAATAATTTTGGCTGTTTCTTTAACGCTTCAACATCTAATATCTTCGAAGAAGGTTTACTTGGCTTTGAAGATTTTCTCCTGGTACCTGGATACTGTTGATGTTGATCATAAGTCTTCTTTTTAGTTTTCTTGCTTTTCTTTTTTCTTGAATCACGCCCTCCTGTCTCATAATGTGCATACTGTCCTAAAAATATATGAGGGATCTTTAAAATATTTTCTACTTCAAGTAGGTTTATGAATGAACAAGCATGTATAAATACACATTATGCTTTTATCTGTTAAGCTGAAAGAAATGGGCAAAAAAATGTATCCAAATATTACAACTAAAAATTATCACAATACATGTGATAACACAATGCTTTAATAATACATTCACTGTGTATGACATGAGCTGTATTCTCCTACAATACAATAAAATTTGTATTGTCTTTCTTCACTAAATTCACATTTTTCAGTATCAGAATAAGCAGAAGTGCAAGAAAAACGTACACTAACAGTTACTGACACAGTATTCTTTACCTTTGTCACTTGATGCCATGTAGCCTAATATTGAACTAGCTGTGACCCGTGGCTTCGCACACGAATATTTTATTTTTAATAAGGGTTTTAATATAATTATTAATTGTCTACGTCTGTGCAGTGGGAGTTGAGATTCAATTAAGATGTACTTGTGCCATAAATAATTTACTGTTTTAATATATTTTATACAAGGGTGGTCACACGGACTGTTCAAAGATGCCACTAAATAGCATTTGTTTATTTACTTGTTACTACGGTAATTAATTCTGGTCTCCTTGGTGTTGTTGACATCTTTATATGCGTCAACAGAAGGGCATAATTAAAAGGGCTTAAATCGTGCTAACGGGGCAAAATATCAAATTCCAAGTTAGACAGTGTTTTTTGCCTTGTGTCAAAGGTTACCGGTACCTGTGTAAAATTTGGTGGCAATCAGTGTAATGGTGTGGATTTGTATTCAGTACAAAGAAATCCTCAGATTTTGAGTTATATATACAGATTTGGTGTTTTGAAAATAAAAAGTAATTACATAGTAACAAAATGATAACGTAACATGAAATACAACTAAAGATAAATGAAAGGTAGTGTACTTGCTGTTGTATATATAAAGAAGATTATGTGATAATAGAAAAAACAATGTGACTCAAGGGAAAACCTTTTCTCCCTCCATGTGACTGAAGGTCACGCACTGCTGAGGATGTTGAAATGTTTGGGTCTGAAAAATCACATTAAAAGCTGTTCAAATCACATGGAAGTAACATAAACAAGTTATCTAGTCTCTTTTGGAAGTAAAAAGTGTTTTAGATTAGAATGTGTTAGATTAATATTCTATGGAAGAATGTATGTGAGAAGTGGAAGACTTACATTTTATAAGAAAAGAAACCTTACGTAAAACAACATGTCTATCATGAGTGTATCTAAAGTGTGAAAGTGAAGCCTGTGACAAAGATAAAAATTGGTTTTCCATATGAAGAATGGGACAAAATGTATGATAAACATCTGTTAAGAATGAGAACTGAACTGTAACACTATGTATGATCCAGATTACTGAACTCTGCTATGGTGTAAGTTGCATTAGAATTACACCTTCAAAGCCAAATTTCCTACATGAATATTTCTCTTTTGTTTTCATCACACAAAGTAAAAAATGGATGTGGTCATTTTTGTAGTGGTATTGGCAATTTTATGCAACAATTTTTCTTGAAAAGTTAACACAATTACAGATGATGTCTGCTACGTACAGGCCGTGAGGCGAGTGATGAAACTGTCTATGTGCGTAGGAGGGGAGGTAGCAGGTTGGGGAGGAAGCTTCCCCTCCCGGAGCCGGTGGCTATTGTTGTACTAGCCACCCGCCGAACATCAGCCCCTATGATGCCACTGACATCCTATACTACAAAAACATTTGGAGATTTAATTTCATCCAGAGGACTTTTCTCGAAAGTTCAAGTGTTTTGTTGATCTTTATTTATAAGTATCTAAATTCATTAAAAATGTATACAAAAATATTAGAATTAACCCACACACCACCGACAAACAGAGTTTCGATGGTTCTATTGTTTGTCCTTTTAGTGCCCCATAGAGGCATTGAAGATAGCAGAAGTGGACAACCGGTACTTAATGCAGTTTTAAAATATTAAAACTGCTTTAAAAGGTATAGAAAGAAGACATTCTAAAGATTCATTTACATGTATAAGCACCGAATGATAGTGATGATTTTATTTAATTTCTTTAATAAAAAACCGCGTTTTCGCAGATACCTTTTGTATAAACCTTATAACCTTTTTCTTTTGACTTTCTGAACTAATTTTTTTATATATCCTTGTACGGTAATAAACTGGGAATATATGTTTATTACCGAATTTGTCATAAATATTTCTTAGAACTGATGCCTTAAAATTTACATCATTTTTGCAAAACTTGTTCAAGTGAAACTTTATTCATTGTAATTATTCACATAAGCTTACGAAAATGTATGCTTAATAAAATTCTTATATTTGTTCTTAACATTAGGTTAAGAAATGTTTTTATAAAATAAATGGTATGCGACTAATTAAGTTGTTAAAAATATCAGGTGAAGCAGTAATAATAAGTAATTGTGTTACAAAAATTAAAAAAAAACGGGTTTATTATTTACACAGACTATTTACACACAAAATTTACTAATAGCATTGCAGAACATTTAAAAAGCAAAAAACATACAGTTTGTCATGTCATACACTTACACGGTCGAGTCAATTGGGCTTTAGTCTAGTTCTATTCCATTCATATTTTCTTCGCTGGCAACTGAATCATTGTCACTGTCACTACCACTGCTATCATCCACATGTATAACAAAATGCTCAGTCGCTTGGTCGATAACATGTTCACGGTTCAGATAGTCCTCTTCTATTTTCTTCACATGTTCACATCGCTTCTTCCAGTCTTCTGGAGTGATCTGGGCGAATTTCTCGGCTGCAAGCTGGAGGACGGTTTGCAGACACAACTTGACATTTTTTTGTTTTATGTAGTCTTTCACTGTAGCCCATATTAACTCGATTGGATTCAGATCCGGATGGTAAGGGGGTAGTCTGAGTACAGAATGACCGTGCTGGGCTAAGATTGCATCGATCTTGTAAATTTTTAACTGAGGTTTCTTCAGTTTAATTAGTGAGTATAACTGGGGCTTAAGCATACTTTCACAGTAAGGAATTCCACTGTCAGTCAGCCATTTTTGCATATCTTGTTTCTTCCACGATGAGATTGGCGCCGGGTTGACCTGTTTGTTATGATACGGCGCATTATCGATAACTAACACACTGTTAGGCTTCAGGTTTGGGATAAGGTGTTCCTTGATCCACTTCTCGTAGTTATCATAGTTCATGTCCCCGTGGTAGTCTCCCTTTTGTAATCCAGACTTGAACATTAATAAACCATTGGCTACAAATCCCTCCTCGCCTCCTGCATATAAAACAATTACTCGTGATCCTTTGGTGACTGATTTCTTTAGGCCGCCAACTGTGCTGTCCGTCCAGTTTTTCTCAGTCGTTGTACTATGGAAATATGTTTCGTCCATGTATACGATCTGCCTCTTTTCTTTCCTATATCTGTCAACATTCACCAAGTAGTTTAACCTTAAATTTCGGATATCGCTTTTCTCAACAAGTAATTTTCTGTTGGATTCTGTTTTCTTTCAGCGGAGACCTATTTTTTGTACCACCTTCCGGACACACCAAACACTTCCTTTGAAATCTATTTTATCCTTTAATACACATAGTATTCCTTTGAGAGTAGGCCTTTCACCCTCACTTAGATGAAATTCATGAATTGTCTTGCGGATTAAAGATAAGTCGAAATCATCGAATGTAGTTTTCAAATTTTTTCTAGGCCTCTTTTTTCTTGGAGTACTGAACTTAGGTGATGATGTACCGGACTTTTTATTATGCTCATTGATAATTCTTTAACACTACTAAAAGATACACCGCAAGCAGTGGCCATTTTAGTTTGTAAAGCTTTTTCACTTAAGCTGCCATTTTCTTTTTTCATATAATTGTAAACATTGTGAATAATCTGCCTGCTCTGGCTGTGGATCACTTTTCTCTCAACAGACTTACTTGCTGACATTGTATGATGTGACGATGACGGCCCAGACATTCCTGGAGACAAAAGCTACACAACACTGGAAATACACTGAAACGTTTTCAGAAAGGCAATAACACAATCACCACGCACGGAGACCTAAGCCAACTGATGGGTTGTTGTCCCTAGCCGCTGTCCCGCACATGCACATTCTTTCTCTTTGCCACTGCGCACCACCAAGACAGTTTCATCACTCGCCTCACGGCCTGTATATGGAACATCAACAGAAACATGGCTGAAACACATTTTTGTATCAGAAAGAATAGTATTACTGTACCTAAACATAGTAAGACATCAGCTAGATTAAAATCCGACTGAATGTGAACCAATTTCTTTCATTTCAGCTTTGAATTACATACCTTGTTTCAAGAGATGATGGCGTTCCAAGTATCTGAGGGTAGCAAATGATAGGTTTGTATTTCCACTGGCAACATTATACATCATGAAGTCTTGCAGTTTATCAGGACGACCTATTAAAATTAAAAAAAAATGTGAGAACCAACAAAAACGTGGTTGTTTTGTATATATTTACTGTAAACGTTATAAATATGTATTATATTGTCTTCAATTTTATACAAGTTGTATAAACTGGTATCATTTTGTATGAGTGTGTAAACTGCACTATTGGTGCCCAGCTTATTTAGTAAAATTTTCCACAAGTTGTTCTCATGCCATGTCAATGAAATATGGTATTTAAAATTAACTGTAATGGCTTATTTAAAATAAATTTTTCAACTGGATGTGACACTTGTCAGGTTGTGAACCACCGAGTGTTTTTCTGTTTTCATTGTGTTTACTACTACAACAGGTAATATTATCGCAGTCATTGATAATTATCAACAGGATGCAATGGACAACAGGATTCTGCAAAGTTATTTCACTTTAGTTATGGAGAGGAATTTAAAAACATAATTTTTGTTAGCGAATTGTTTTTTACTTTAGCAATAGTTTTGTTTGTGTTATATATATTTTTTTCTTTTGTATTGGCCATCTAAGGACCAATTTAAATTCTTTATTCTTTTTTCTTATCTTTATTCTTTTTTCTCCAATATTCTTTCATCTTTTCACTGTCTCTTCTTCCTTTTCAGTCCACTTTGAACCTGCGTTTTTCTCTCTCCTATCCTGGACTCCTACTTTTAACACTTTTGCCCGAAAAACTTCTCTTTCAATTGCTTCTTCTGCGTTTATATTATTTTTTTCTAAATCCTTTTGGACTTCTTTAATCCACAGATATTTGAAGATCTTCTTTGTTAACCTATTGTCGTCCATTCTATATAAATGTCCCAAAAAATAATAGTCTTCCTTTTCTCATTGTTTCTGCTATATTTTCTATACTTTGATATATTTCATCATTACTTCTTAATTTCCAACCTTCTGAAGTTTTTCGTGGGCCTAATGTTTTCCTAATAATTCGTCTTATAATTTGCGTTATACTTGTTCTTTACTTTTTATTATTACTGTAGCCTGATGATAGGAGCTACTGCCTTGTGTAGAAAAAAAATAGCTTTATAAATTAATTCAGTTAACCAATACCGGTTTTTCAAATGTTAATAAACACACTTTACTTCAACCAGAGAAAAATTGACACACTTATTATTTTTTTATGCATGAATTATCGTTGATTTTCACACAGTTTCGATATTATGTCATCAGTTTTAATATTCTGTTGTCAAAAAAAGAAGTTTTAAACTGTTATTAGTAATATTATTATATATAAAAAACTTTCACAAATGAACTTACTTTTGTTCTCACTTACACAAACGTTTCAAGGTGTTGTGCCTCTTCCTCAGTGTGAATAAACAGTATTTACTCACACTGAGGAAGAGGCACAACACCTTGAAACGTTTGTGTAAGTGAGAACAAAAGTAAGTTCATTTGTGAAAGTTTTTTATATATAATAATATTAGTAAAAGTGAACAAAGAGGATGAATCAACAAGATATTTATGTTATTAGTATTCTTCAATTCACAATCCTTTTTAAACTGCTGTGATACAAAAACTGTGTTAGACTCTGGAGCACAAAGGAAGGTGATGAGGATCGGCTGCGCGCCAGTAACACAGTATCACGTGATCGTATGAGCCAACAGGCGTCAGTCATTCATTTCTGCTGTGCGAGTGCACTTCGAGTCGCGTTACCGATATTTGTTCCAGCGTTGCTAAATGGCAGGCAAAAAGCACCTAGCGGTAGAAGAAAGTGACAGTTGACGAAAACAGTCTGGCAACATCACAGTAAATTGCTCTGTCTCTCTCAGCACAGTAAGATCTCTGTCTGTCGCCTTTGTTCATGCTCCCGTGTCTAGTGATGGTTTGGTTTGTTGGAACCTAATTTTTTCCAAATTGTTATTGACTTTTTCAAGGTTTCACATTCAGAAATTTAAAATGTTCTGGAAGTGAAACTGTTGGAAATAAAATCAGTGAATTTTAAACCACTCCTTTAAAACGAGAAAAAAGTTACTACGAAGGAGAAAGGAAGAATCCTTTCTTCTCTGGTATAGATCTCAACCTTGCTTCTCCTTCTTCCCAATGAGTTATCCACAGGTTAAAATCTGGTCATGAAAAATAAAAATATTACGTATTAAAGAGAAGAGAAGTTGCTTTGGCAGCTAATTGGACACATTTTGGCAAATAAGGAAGCTACACAATATCTGTTATCGAAATTTGAAAAATCATTTTACTGGTGGCAATACAACTAATACTTGGTTATCAAGCCTTTATTAACCACACGCAAGCTGATCCACGCTTAAACAGCCAGAGAAAGTTTCAATGAGTACACTACTGTTGCTGACTAAGTCAAGATAATTAAGAAACAGTATTAAAACAGACACAGACAAACCTTCTGGTTGAAGAAGCAAACAACAATAGACCACAGCTTAATATCCAGAAACCAAATACAAAGCAAATGTTAATCTGAGTAAGAAAAACTAAGAGTAATATTGTTGCATTGTGCTTAGAACTGCGTTTACATTTACTTAATTAAAAACAAATTGCAAAATTGTTACTTTATTAAAAGTATTATACTAGAACAAAGTCTGTAACACACTGTTTCATATCTTTATGACAAATATAACACTCTTAATTTTTATTAACTTTATACGTTTTGGCCAGCTCTTTATTTTTCTTGACACACTGAATTGTTACATAACTGAAACACATTAACAACTGAATTCGTAGAATAGTCTACATTATTTTGTAAACAGACATTCAGAACTTTATAATAGTGTAGATAAGCGACATTTTTAAATACATTAAAAAGGATTTAGGAGCTACATCTTTTTATAAATTTGCTGAAAGAACTGATATTTAAAAGGTCTCACATGTTAAAAGATATTTACAATTTGTAATATTTTATGTTGGATTTAAAGCTTATTTACTTTTCTTTTTTAAGAATAGGCTTATACCTCTACATCTCTATTAGTGTATCTTTATTAGTACCTAGTGCTTTCATCTGCACATTAAAAAGGAAACAAGAATAATGTCTTCATGCTTAACTGATGTTCATGTGTCACTTATGTTTAACTAACACAACATATCTAGCAAAAAAAAGTTTACCACCAATCATTTGATCTTCTCTAAGGTGCTGCATGGCTAAACCATTCATATGAACACTACCATCAGATGGCCCATCTCTGTCTGAGCTTCCAGCAGCATTGAATGTTACCCTAGAAACAGTCACAATTTAGTTAATAAAAAAAGTATTATGTATAGAGCATGGCACCATGTAAACAGAGATAAATATACTATCTTAGGTATGTGCTGACATCACGTCTTAGAGCTGATGAAATTCCATCATGAGAGAAAAATTATGGGAAATACAAGTTTGAAGTGCATGAGATTTTACCCTACATTACCGTGACTGGTGCTAATGCTCTTCACTGTCTGGCAAACTGCTCACCATGACAGTCACAAGAGATGTGAGACAGAATACAAATAATACTACATAATAGTATGTACCAATTACTATACCTCATTGGTTTAGTTCCTTAAACATTGCTGAATTTTGGAAACTAATTCTGAGCCTTTATTATGTACAAACATAATATTCTGAGCCTGTATTATTATTATGTACAAACATAATAAAAGATATTTAGAATTAATATTAGGCAATTACCTGTATTAACTTCCGTCTTGTGACTTCTTTAGTTTTTTCCTTAAAACAACGCGTTTCGAGAATAAATTCTCATCATCAGGGTTTTTAAAAATTATAAAAACATCAAATTCACCCAAAAGGGGTCGTCAACTATTTAAAATACACAAACACAAAAACACCACACATAATTAAACACCGACACAGTCACGGCACAGTCCGATGCGCATCGTCTCGCCGTTGGTCGTTGGCGGCGAGACGATGCGCATCGGACTGTGCCGTGACTGTGTCGGTGTTTAATTATGTGTGGTGTTTTTGTGTTTGTGTATTTTAAATAGTTGACGACCCCTTTTGGGTGAATTTGATGTTTTTATAATTTTTAAAAAACCTGATGATGAGAATTTATTCTCGAAACGCGTTGTTTTAAGGAAAAAACTAAAGAAGTCACAAGACGGAAGTTAATACAGGTAATTGCCTAATATTAATTCTAAATATTAGTAACGTGACTTGGAGACAATTAAAACAAAATGAATAATAAAAGATGTTTAAAGGCAATGCTGCAAACAAATCGGAGGCTGACTGAAAAATATTATATGGAATAATAAAAATCCAAGAAAGGAAACATAAAAGGGATACATAACGCAGTTATAAGACCAGTACTTATTTAAAGCTGTGAATCTACAGCAGAAAAAACTAAACAGAGAAATGAATTAACAGAAATGAGACTTAATAGAAGCAGCACAGAAATTGTTAAGAGATGAAAGTCACAAGTAGCCATGATTAGGGATGAATTGAAAGTTGATTCTCTAACCGGGTAATGAACAATTATAAAAAATCTGGTAATAAGCTAGAAGATCTACTGGAATGAACATATTGGCTGTATGGAGGACACTGGATTACTAAAAAAAATTAGGAACCAATTTGAAAAAGGTTAGGATGTTCAAAATTAAAAAGTTGTATTTTGTTGTCCATGATGTGCCTGAGTATCCTTCATGTACATAATAGTACTATCTATACTATACTATTCAGCTACAGAACACTAGTTTTTTGACAAAATCTGCAATAAAATTTTACCTTTGCCTGAGTTTGTTTTTGTTGTCTGTAAGCTTCTGATTTGATGCGCTATTTATCTAAAAATTAGTATTAGTGTTCTGTAGTCAGAATAATGTATCACAATTTATCCAAAATTAAGATGGAGAGACATGTTAGTGTAGCACTGATGAATGGATGCAACACATCACGGGTGTAATGTAAAGAGGAAGCGGAAGGAGAAATTAAAAGTACACCAGTTATTGAAACTCAAATTAATAATGTGTTATGCAAAAAGATTTGAGGATGTATGGCAACATAAAAATATCGGTATGGAGAACCATACATGACTTCCATATTCTAAGATTTATATTTAAAATCATTTTCGAAATGAAATATTACCATAGAAACTACTTCTTTCTACTTACTGCTTCAGCCTTAACCACAGTACTGTGGTCACTAACGTATACCACCTCACGTTATCGCACTCGATTTTCACTGATGATGGAAGTCGATGGCATTGCCGAAATGTCTGGTTTTGTAGAAAACATTGGACTACGGCCAAATATCCCGGGAAGGAATTTTAACAAAAACTACTTCTTTGTTGCCGATAACGTTGTACACATATATATCAGTGGCGAAGTTACATGGAGGCAATTGAGGCAATGCCTACCCTAACAAATTCTGTAGAATAAAAATTATAAATACGTATGAACTACATAACGTAAAGATTATACATTGTTACTGTGACTGTCAAATTTATTAAACCGAAACGTGCTTTATTGAGCGACCGCTAGATGTTGACAGGTGAGATTCGGCATAGTTCGTTTAAAGCGAATGAGGCAACCTGAACTTGCCTCAGCGTTTTTTGTATACATCGTATGTAAGCAATGTAGTGGTGTGATAGGGAAGTGTAGGGAGGGGGGATTGTCCCGCGCTGTACACATAGAGCGTTGAGGCATGCCTCACTTCTGTGGTCCAAACAGTTAAGTTAAAGCGCCTGTGTTGTTTCTAAGTGTTTATTTTATGCGGTTATTAAAAGTGTCACTGTTATTCCGCTGAACTAACAGATGATCAAGATTGTTATTTGAATTATTTGTAACATTAAACATATATATAGAAACTAACCAAGTTTAAAAATTTGAAGTTTAATCAGTTGTATTATCGTGTATGACTAATACAAGGATTGTTCAATAGACACACGTATAGAGCTGTAAAGCAATTTTTATTCAACGATTTTAAAAGAAGTCTCCAATAACATTAAGACATGAGTTCCACTGTTGCGCTAACCTGTAGATTCCCTGCTAGTAAAATTCTTACGGCTGTTTGTGGAACCATTCGGTTACAGCAAACTCTACCTCAGCGTCCGATTTGACCCACCGTCCTTTTAGTGATTCCTTAAAAAAAATTTAAGATAAGATTTTTGCCTACCCATTCATTAACTACTAGCTTCGCCAGTAAGCAAATTGATGTCCATTTTTTCGGCTTGCACGCGTTATGTTGGTGTGGGTTTCGGCACTTTCCATTTAAAAAGCGTGCAAACGTAAGAAAATAAACATGAGTGAGGCCAGAAATAACGTGAATTGTGTGTTTGTGTCTTACCTGCCTTTTTATTGCCGTATTAAATGAAAAATATTATATTACATTAAAATTAAAAAATTTTAATTTTATTGCCTGGCAACAAAATTATTTTATTTTTAACAATTACCATTGTTTCAAAAAGTTTAAATAAATTTGCAAGTACTTTACTCTTGTTAAAACGTAAAAGGTTGCTGGTAAACTACCCCTTCCCCTTAACCGATCTTCACCAAAATCGAACGTCCTTGAGACCTCTACAATTCAGGGACGTATGCAAAAAATTATTTGATTCTGTTCGAATTTGCGGCTGTTATCGTTTGCCATAGAAAATACGCTTGATAAAAAAACGGTGCAGGTAAACTACCCCTTCCCCTTAACCGATCTTCACCAAAAACAATAGGTCTTGAGTACTCTACAAATCAGGGCTGTATGCAAAACATTATTTGATTCTGTTTGAATTTGCGGCTGTTATCGTTTGCCATAGAAAATACCCTTGTTAAAAAAACGTTTCAAGTAAACTACCCCTTTCCCTCAACCGATCTTCACCAAAAACAATAGGTCTTGAGAACTCTACAATTTAGGGCTGTATACGAAACATTATTTAATTCTGTTTGAATTTGCGGCTGTTATCGTTTGCCAAAAAAAAAATTTCTCTTGATAAAAAAAACCGTGCAGGTAAACTACCCCTTCCCCTCAACCGATCTTCACCAAAAACAATAGGTCGCGAGTACTCTACAAATCAGGGCTGTATGCAAAAAATTATTTGATTCTGTTTGAATTTGCGGCAGTTATCGTTTGCCATAGAAAATACGCTTGATAAAAAACGTTGCAGGTAAACTACCCCTTCCCCTCAACTGATCTTCACCACAAACAATAGGTCTTGAGTACTCTACAAATCAGGGCTGTATGCAGAAAATTATTTGATTCTGTTTGAATTTGCGGCTGTTATCGTTTGCCATAGAAAATACCCTTGTTAAAAAAACGTTGTAGGTAAACTACCCCTTTCCCTTAACCGATCTTCACAAAAAACAATAGGTCTTGAGAACTCTACAATTTAGGGCTGTATGCAAATAATCTTTTGATTCTGTTTGAATTTGCGGCTGTTATCGTTTGCCATAGGAAATACCCTTGTTAAAACATAAAACGTTACAAGTAAACTACCCCTTTCCCTTAACCGATCTTCACCAAAAACAAAAGGTCTTGAGAACTCTACAATTCAGGGCTGTATACGAAACATTATTTGATTCTGTTTGAATTTGCGGCTGTTATCCTTTGCCAAAAAAAAAAATTTCCCTTGATAAAAAAAAACCGTTGCAGGTAAACTACCCCTTTCCCTCAACCGATCTTCACCAAAAACAATAGGTCGCGAGTCCTCTACAAATCAGGGCTGTATGCAAAAAATTATTTGATTCTGTTTGAATTTGCGGCAGTTATCGTTTGCCATAGAAAAAAAATCTACAGACACACACACAGACACTTTTCGGAAAACGACTTTTTTTCATGTTTTGAGTGTAGTAGAATCAGAATCTGCAATAATCTCGAACACGATTTTTTTTGCCATCACCATACTTCCATTCCTTAAGGAAATATGGAAGTAAAAATGTTAGATGTTGTTAACTAACTCTTTGTACATTGTTTTCTTCGTGTAACTGATTTTTGTAAAATAATATTCAGATACATAGTACTATAATTGTGAAATTTTATTAGTTATTTTGCCCCAATAGAAATTCATTTTTGATTTTAAAGTTTGTGTATAAAGAATGATTATGTATCAGTACAATGAGATTCTACAGTTGTAATACATTCAGCAACTCAAATAAGAATATCTTACCTTTTTGACACATTGTTGTCCATATCATCTGTAAAACTGATTCCAATGTGACGGAGATAGTCAATTGTGGCACGTTTTACATCTTCATCAATTGGCGGTGTTTCTTTCCGTTTTAAGATCTTATTTACCTGGCCCTAAATAGGAAACACAGATTACATATTTCATTAACAACTTGGACTAATTATAGTGATGATAATATGTTGAATTAATTTACAATAACATGCTGTAAAATCCAGTGGCGAAGCTAGTAGTTAATGAATGAGTAGGCAAAAATCTTAACTTGGATTTTTTTTAACGAATCACTGAAAGGACGGTGGTTCAAATCGGACGGTGAGGTAGTTTGCTGTTAGCGAATGGTTCCGCAAACAGCCGCAAGAATTTTACTAGCAGGGAATCTACAGATTAGTGCAACAGTGGGACTCATGTCTTAATGTTAATGGAGACTTCTTTTAAAATCGATGGATAAAAAATACTTTACAGCTCTAAACGCGTTTCTATTGGACATACCTTAAGTATTAGTCATACACAATAATACAACTGATTGAACTTCCAAATTTTTAAACTTGATTAGTTTCTATATACAGTAAAGCCCCGATTATCTGCGGAATTGGGTGGCAAGGGCACCGCGGATAGTGAAAATCGCGGATAACCCGAAAAAAGACTATAAATGAGGTGTAAACACGAAAAAAAATATTTCAGCATAAAAACTATGCTTTATTGTACAAAAAACATAATTTAAAATATGTACAGTACAGGAGAAACCTTTGCTCTACGTCTAAATCACTAAAATAAAGAACAGTAAACAAAAAACAATACTGTACTGTTAACAAAAAGTGTTCAGTTACGCCTTTTTAAAAAAATCAGTCACTCGTTTTTGCTTCTTGCTTTGGAAACACCTTTTCTTTATTCTAGATTGTACTTTCCTTAACATGAGTTTTTCTGCCAGATGTGCGTCGTCGTCTTGTTCCTCTAAATATTGAAGCAATCCGTCTACGTGCTGCAAAGCAGTTTTGTGTGTCATCCGCGCAGGCGCCTCGTCTTCTTCACTTTCACTTTGTTCTTCTTCGTTCTCGTTCACTCCCATTGCTTTGTTCGTTATCTCTACGTCAGTCAGTCATTCAAACCCCGGCTCACTTGCGTCGCATTCCAGCCACTCTTCTATGTTCTCTTCGTCGACATTCTCACCTCCCGGAACGGATGTCACTAGGTCAACAAGTGTAGCGGTCGGCATGACTTCATTCTCTTCTTCACAAATGTTTAGTTGACATTTGTTTCGATACTCGGAAAGAGTTTTCTCCATGATTTAACAAGGGTTGAGGGTTTGATGTAATCCCATGCAGACGCAATATCGTAAATGCTATCCAAAATTGTATAATCCTTCCAAAATTCTTTGAGATCGCAGCCTTCTTCGATTTTTGACAGTAACAACTTTGTTCTGTATGTTCTCTTCATGGTTGCAATGACTCCCTGGTCCATAGGTTGTATCAGCGCAGTAACATTTGGGGGCAAAAACTTTGTGAAGATTTGCCCGTCAGAAGATTTAAGCACACATGTAGCTGGGTGTGAAGGCGCGTTGTCAATTAACAAAACAGCCTTCTTTGGCAAATTTTTTGAGTCAAGATGTTTACGTACTTGAGGCACAAAAATGTTTTCAAACCATTCTTGAAAAATCTGCTGGTTCATCCAACCTTTTTTTTGGTTGAAATAATCAACTGATAAATTTTCTGCTCTTGTCCCTTTAAAAGACCTCGGTTTCTTAGATTTACCGATTACAAGAAGCCTAAGTTTGTGACTACCCGCAGCGTTGCTGCATGGCAAGATTGTAATTCTTTCCTTGCTACTTTTGTGACCTGCCCCTTGATGTTCACTTTCAAATGCTAAAGTACGAGTGGGAAGACACTTCCAAAAAAGCCCTGATTCATCAGCGTTATAAATTTGTTCATATGACAGATCTTTAGACAACACAAACTCTTCAAAATCACGTTGAAAATCATCAGCTGCTTGTTGATCACCACTCAGCTTCTCTCCGTGTAGACCAATCTCTCTAATTCCATGACGTTTCTTAAAACGATGTAACCAACCGGACGACGCATCAAAATTTCCTTCCAGGCCTAACAAATCAAAAATGATTTTTGCTTTAGCTGCAATGGTAGGACCAGACATGGGGGTGCCCTCACTTCGCACCTGAGCTAACCATTCCGCTAATGCCGAGTCAAGTTCATTATAGGTGGATTTCTTCATTGTTTTTCGTTTTTTCATCCCAGAAGCACTGTCTGACACTGATGCAAAGGCTAACAGTTTGTCTTTTTGCTTTAAAACGTTGTTTCCCCGATCCCGTAATTCAAACACATCTGCTTCCTTGAAGCGCCATTTTTTATTTTAGAAATCATTTCAAGTTTTTGTGCAATCGTTAACACAACCTTCTTTCGTTTTTCAGCCATTATTAATTTCAGGAACTAACGAACTGATCACGACTGATCACTAAGCACGCTTACTGACAACTGACACCACTGGCAGACCGAGCGAATATGTACGTAGAGGGGGAAGGTTAGTGAACTTGACCAAAACAAAAGAGCAAGAGCCAAAACAAAATGCCGAGAAGGCCTATAGGATTACGATGCACAATAAACCTGTCAGAAATTTTCGACCTTCGCACTGTAGGGCCTATTGTATTTTCCCTGTTGTTGGCTTGGATTAAAATTGTTTTTTTTTAGGTTCGTAATTAAAAAAATTTTTCGCGGCACTCGCGGATATTCGGGGCTTTACTGTATATGTTTAATGTTACAAATAATTCAAATAACAATCTTGAGTCTGTTAGTTCAGTGGAATAACAGGCATACATTTAATAACCGCATAAAATACACACAATTATAAACAACACAGCGCACTTTAACTTAACGTTTCCACCACAGAAGTGAGACATCCCTCAACGCTCTGTGTACAGCGCGGGACAATCCCCCCTCCACGCACTTCCCTTTCGCGCCGGCACATTGCTTACATACGATGTATACAAAAAAACTCTGAGGCAACTTCACGTTGCCTCATTTGCTTTAAACGAGCTATGCCGAATCTCACCTGTCACCATCTGGCGGTCGCTTAGTAAAGCACGTTTCGGCTTAATAAATTCGACAGTCACAGTAACAGTGTATAATCTTTACATTACGTAGTTCATACGTATTTATAATTTTTATTCTACATAATTTTTTAGGGTAGGCATTGCCTCAATTGCCTCCATGTAACTTCGCCACTGGTAAAATCTCGTCGTGTAAACGATATTAAGCTATCTGTTACCAGTGTTCCCACTGTATATTATTTGACAAGTTCCTAAATAAATAAAAGCATTATTATGTGTTGAACTATATTTTATGTTTACATATGTATTTATCATGTTGATAATACAATCATTATTGTTACAATCAACATAAGCAGATGATAATTTTTGTAATGCATTTAATAAATAATGTATACTGTTTAATAAACATGCACATTGTTATGTGAACTCACACATAACCCTCATTCATCCAGTATACTTTTAAAGCAATTAAGATATTGAATAAAAGAGTTTCCAGTAATTATATTTGATGCAGAAATTATACAACTATATGTTTACATAATTGAATATGATTATTCAATGTACTATCTTAATTTCTTATGTAAGTAATTAATATATTTAACTACAGTGAAAGCATTTCACCACATATGGAGTCAACTGGGAAGAAACAATTATCCTGGCAGACAGACAGTACTAGAGTGATTAGGACTAAATAGGAAAACCATAATTATTGTGCATTGGAGTTGTCCAAACCACTATGCCTGTGTACTGTATCAACACAATTACAGTTAACTAGACCAAAGTCTCTGTGTTTTCATTAAACAGGTCACACTGAGATAAATTTAGAACTGAAAGTGGGACTTTCACTTTACACTTGTGCAAAACATAAAGCAATGAGTTGTTTATAGCTTGGGATAATACTAGTTTCTATTTTTGAACCTACACACATTATATAAGAAAATTTTTTTTGGGTTTGACTTGTACATATATTATGATTATAACTGAATAAAACTGAAATTCATTTATTTGTTATGGTAAAAAAAATACCTGCTTGTAATTATTTTGTCTGTTGACAAATGGCAAAAAATGGTAATGTGTAAACTGGTGAGTAAAGAATGATATTGGTATAATGATAACATAATGTGACCAGATTTGAAATCTTGAATACTTCTGGATACTAAAAACAGGATATTTCGTCCTCTCCCCTAGCACTCCTCTCCTGCCCCTTCCCCGTCTCATCCTTTCCAGCTATTCCAACACTAACTGTGAAAAAAAATAATTTCCAATGAAGTTGAAATAAACAATTAACGAACCAATTAATGAAGTAACTGAAACTCAAAAGATTAAATAATTTTGCTCTATTAAACATCGAAAGTCTTTTTTCAATTAATCGTTAAAATAACATATTTTTATTCATTGATATTGTTGAAAATACATGCATGGTTCTTACCCCTCTTCACAACTCGCAAAACACAACATAAATATGAAACAATGTTAATAAGCATGAAGTTTACACTTACGGTACTCAATGAGGTTATGTTTGTGAGCATCCTGTATTGACCAGCTACTGAACTCGACAATGTAAAGATGGATGCTGTGAAAATTTGAGATTTGATGTGCTTTATAATTAGTACTGACAGAGAAAAGATACACATCGGAGGTTGATATAATAATGTAAAACATTCTAACTGCTCTTAAATTCTGGTTTTGAACAGATTTTAAAAATTTTGGGAAAGTGTCACAAACTGTTAAGGAAGTGTAAATAATGTCGTAAATGTAAAAACTATTCTGAAAAATAAACATCAACAGTTGTCCAAGGAAAGTGCCAAAAAACTAAACAAAAATATGCTTACTGATTGGGAAGAAACTAAAAAGAAAACAAGAAAGGCCTATGCTGCCTCCTTTTGGCAAAAGTTTACCATGAACCTAACTCAAGAATGGATGAAGACTATCTCTTCTACTGTCAAAACTTGATGGAAATCTTATAAATTCAAATAATATCAGTCAAGCATATCGGGATGTCAGAAAGCTGATGGAGAGTGTCCAAGCTAGCTGTAAGCAACAACAACAACTTCAACCCCGTAAACTCCTTTTGCCTTACCTTTATAAAGTCTTGAATGTACCCACTCTGAACAATCAATTAACTCTATCCTTCATCAGACCTTGTACATTCCAAATAACTCTATTTCTCTGACTGGCCACTCGACATCCAGACACTCAGACTTTCTTTCACCACATTTAACATATAAGAAGTAGCTTACTCATCATGACAATGGGTTTTGCAAAGTGGAGGGATGCTCTGGTTAATAATGTGGTACAGTGAATTGGACAAGAATTGCTCATAAGTAATAATGTCGAATGCTACATTCGCCCAAGCAAAAACAGACAGTTGATAGTACAGATATGAACATTATTTAATGATAAAAGACATGCATGTTTTGGTCATCTGTATGTGTGTGTGTGACATGCATCCTCCCCTTTCCCTACAAATGTTTAATGAAGGCTTTAATTGGCTAACAAAACTATTTAACGTAAATTGATACAAACCACAACATTATTATAAAAAGTCCACCCAATTTCTGGCTCGGCAGGTTTCTCATCATCACTGCTGTCATCTGAATAGTCACTGAAACAAACAGTACATTCTATACAATTATACAAATAATAATTTCATTTTGAATTTTTAGAAGCTACAGTAGAGTAGCTTAAACTGGAGTTTATTATCAATCTACAGTAGGATTGATAATCTAGAAGTCAAGTATCCTGTAAATTTCTAAAATAAGTTGAAAAAAAAGAAAAGGATTTCAAATATTTAGGATAATTGAATCATGTCACTGAACCAGAAAGAAAGAAGAGAACTGAAATTGAAGATAAATTTCAATACCTTCACACAGCAATACCTACTTGGCATCAGACAGAAAATCAAAAGGATCTGATAACACCGCACTGTATCCTAACATTTAGTCTGTGAGTGTCTTCATCTATTTCTTTCATGGGATGTCCATTTAAAAATATGTTTTCCCAGCATCTGTTCAATTGTTGTAACCAAATCATCACCCTCTTCACGAGGCCTTTCGGTTTTGCAACCATTATCAAGTTCTTCCTACAACAACATTAAAATACCTACTTCCCTTATATATATATATACACACTAACCCTCTCACGCATCACCGGTTACATTCAACCAATAGGAGGCAGTACTTACCGCCCAGTCCTTGTTAGCCCCGCCCCTAACTCAGTCAACCTGACCTCGTCACGTAGGCCTACATTATCCTCTAGAAATCTCCTACAGCTTTCTACCTTCTGAACCTATCCTGTAACCTAAACGCTGATGAACATAAAGACTGAATTTAGTAATGAGGATATATTTTACTATATTTTGAAAGAGTAGTGTATAAAAGGTGTAATACGGTTACAGGATAGGTTCAGAAGGTAGAAAGCTGTAGGAGATTTCTAGAGGATAATGTAGGCCTATGTGACGAGGTCAGGTTGACTGAGTAAGGGGCGGGGCTACCAAGGACTGGGCGGTAAGTACTGCCTCCTATTGGTTGAATGTAACCGGTGATGTGTGGGAGGGTTAATATATATATATATATATATATAAAAGGGAAGTAGGTATTTTAATGTTGTTGTAGGAAGAACTTGATAATGGTTGCAAAACCGAAAGGCCTCATTCGAGGGAAAAGTGTATATAGCAGAGACGCAACAAAATTCGACAAAGGTGTTGTGAAGACTGCTAACATAGAGAAAATAACTGATAAAAATTTTCAATACCTATTCCCATACTATGGTTTCTTGTCCAGTGTATTTACGCCAACTTAATACAAACTTCATTAAATATCTAAGTACTTTGCTGACTATCATGGACTCTGTAATCTATCTTGCACTTTTAACTTGGCTTTCATTGTTTTAGCACATTACTTATACTTTATTAATCAGAATAACTATTCTATTCTGCTCTAATTTTCTCCCATTATTATTGGAAATATTCTTGGATTTTGTTGTCCATGATGTGTCCATTGATTAACTAAATATAAGTATATCACTACCGACTCGGAACACAAAGTTTTTTAGTGGTAAAATCGTAAAAGTTTTACCTTATAGCCTGAACCAGTTTTCACTTATTATAAGCTTCGTCAGAGCGATTATTATATTTATTGGAAATAAATAATATATTTATTGGAAATATTTTTTATATTTTTTTGCAACTGCTGTTATTCGACATAATACTTTTTTTAAACGAACACCATACATTTTATCATACCAAGTGCACATAATATAATTTTTTTTGTCATAAATATGTAACCAAATGTTTCCACTTTTGTGTTACATGTGGATTATTAGTGAAAATTTCTCAGGAAAACCGTTTTTAATTGGCTATTGTACTATTTGGGAAATCATGTATCCAAGCTGTTCTGATATTGACTGACTGTTCTGGATAATCAAATGTTGTCTTGTTTTGCTAATATCTGAAAAATCAATATCTTTGGTACAAATAATTTTACTTACCTTTCACTACCGCTGTCTGATGAATGACTTTTATATTCAGTCATGTCAACATGAATTGATGAAGCTGGTGAAGGTGCTTGTTCTGCAATTGTATCTATTGCTAGATCGGCTTCATTTAAAGTGAATGATTCCTCTACTGTTTTTAATTTTTGCTTGTTTTCAGCTGGATTTTTATTGTTTTGCCTGAAAAATATATTTTCAAAAACATCATTAAAGATCTGTGATTCTTAACAACTACATGTTAATATTCACAGTTTATGTTCACATACCTGGTAGGTTTTGCATTTGCAATGAGTACAGGTTTAGTAACTTTCGGTTGTGCGTTTTCATCATGTTGTGGTGGTTCTTCATAATAAGCTGGCCTCTCTTGTGATGGTTTCTGTAGAAATTCTTTGGGTGAAGATTTGTTCTTATTAGAACAATTACAGTGTGAATCCCTTGATGCATCTGCTGTTCTAGTGGAATCCTGAAAACTTGTCAATATACCCACAGACACTTTGGTTTTCTCTGCATTTTGTTCATTCTCTTCAATAACTGGCAAATTTTTATAAGTTTTATCTATGTTTAGCATTCTGTTTGCACCTTGTTTCATCCTAATATTACTTTCAGGAGAACAAGAATTTACATCCTCGTTTGTTTTCATGAAAGGCGCTGAACTTGAAATGTATTTATGCGAATCAATTTGCAATTGTAACAATTGTTCTACCTGTTTCTGCAAAACCACAATCTGTTCTGTCTGTAATTTTACAGTAGAACATAGGTCAGTGAGCATGCTATGAAAATCATCATTTATATGCGTATGATTCTGGATGGTTGGACAACTGTTACCTAAGTGTGTATGACTGAAATTTCTGTGACACCCATGTCTAAGCTCTTGTCTGTGACTGTAACGTGAATTAGGAGATGTACACTCTGGAGGAATGTTACAGCAAATATTTTTTTGGCTCACATTATGCATGCAATCGTAAGAGCCACTCTTGCATTGGTTTTGCGTAAACATGTGATCATTATTATGGTGAACACCATCTTGGGATGATACATGATTTGCATTCCTATATAAATGATTGTGCATTTCCCTCTGCACATCTTCATATGGTACAGCTGTACTTGTACTATAATAATATTTTACATCGTACTTATTTCCAGGAGAATTTGCAGATAATTCTTTCACAGGGTTCACATATGGATTTGATTCCGGTGATGTATACTGTGTAGTGTGTTCATTGTTTGGCAAATGAGTATCACTGTATTTACCTCTTGAAAAGGTGGGATCATTGTACTTATTTAATAGTGGTAAGTAATCTCCATTTGAATGACCTGAAGGTTCCTTAGGACCATACATGCCATAATGACCTTTGTTTAAATAATCTGCTGGTGTTACCTCATTCACTTCTTCTGTTCTGTGAGCAGGGTGACCACTGTAAATACCTCTGGCCTGACTGCTACCTCCAGATATCACATTACCGTCAGATGATTCCTTGGCCTTATTATGATGATTATAATTACTTGGACCATGAGATTCATAAACTTGTCCAACTCGATTTTTTGAACCTGAAATTAAGTTGGCATTTCTTGAACGCCACACATTGTACGATTCAGTTTGACGATTTACTACAGGCAGCACATCTTCTTTTTCAACATATCTGCTGATGCCTGTCTCTAGAGATCTTGTAGCTGTAGGAATAGACTGGGAGAAAACTGGACTATTCTTATTCTGATCATATACTGTTGAAATTTCTGGAACCGATGACTTCAATCTTGGGGGAGTAGGTTGAGGTAAAATTGCGTTTCCTTTCCCTTGGTCAAATAACAAAGAGACTTCTGGAACTGAAGGCTTTGGCAATGCCTTGAACATATACAAATAATTTTTAATCATTGATACACAATAATATTATTACAATTATAACACAAATAAATTATACAGTTCATTACACAATAATATGTAAGCATTAGGCCTACTTTGCTTAAATAATATTTTATGTGGGAAAACATGAATTACTGGAGAACACATGTCCGTTCTCACGTTGAATCGTCATATGCAAACGTTTGTTAGACTAATGATTGCTGTGAGTATTGTAAGCATCAACTGATATTATAATAAGTGTGCATGCTTATGATACTTTTTCAGAAATTTTTAAGTCATCTGTACTAACAGCGGCTCACGTAGGGGAATCAGACCTGCTCACATGAGTGCTGCTATACTTCCCGTGTTCAGATCGAGTATAACTGAGTTAGGTTATACAAATAAAGTATTAATACCATCAGTACCACTACCCACTACTACCTACCTACTACCCAATAAGTAATGCCACTGTAAAAATTAAAAGTTATCTGCATCTATACTACCACAAAAATACAACAGAGATAGCCTAATGGTTTTTGTTATTACTATTAACAAATGCTATAAACTAGGCACCTTAAGTCCTGGAATATAGTAAAATAAAATGGTGGCTTTAATGAGAAATGTACAATGGGGCTAAAAAGTTTCATGCTGGATTAAAAAAAAAAAAAGAGTGCGGTGATGCAAAAAGATAACATGAATAGTGTAGTAATAATAATAATAATAATAATAATAATATATTCTCTTGTTCAATGATATGAGTACACAGTATTCAATATTATAAATGAGTACACATAGTTAACATATCAGGAGCTTGTAGGAGAAAGGGCGAATAAAAAAAATCCATTTTTTTTTACGGAATCTTATTTTCTGACGTGTTAAGAACATGGTAATACCACTATCACGTCTATATTCACCTTTAGTATTTTGTAAACAGCAATGAAATGTATAGACTGCATAAAACCAGCTGAGAGCTTAGTGCTGTAATATTGGAGGAGTAAGGGCGAATATATTGTACGGTGCCACAGGTCTGCATGATCTTTTTTGTAGGTTCGCCCTTTCTCCACCGCACTTAAGTCATAGTTACACTTGACCTGAGATGTCTATGAAAAGTTTGGTCAATGTGAGTCGGTATTTTGATGTTATTAGTTCATTCTTTCTTGTACTGCATCCGTTATTTCTTTGTTATTCTGATAGTGTCTTATTATAATAGTGCCATTACAACAGCAAGAATTTTTTTTCTAAAATGGAAAGTAAAAATACGTCAAGGAAAATGCAGAAACATATAGAAAATTGGATTGTTAATAAATGCAAGAACTAATGAAATTCTGGCATGAGTTATATTGCACGAAAAACAAAAAGTGTAGTTCCTGCTCGTTCAATCTGACAGGCATGTAACTGTAGTCAGAAATGTTTCAAAAAATTAGTAATGAACTTAAAGTTATTTTTTCCAATTTTTGGGGTCTTACGGACTATAATTTATAGAAGAGTTATCTCTCAATTCTCCTAAAATGGGATGACTGTTAAGTATAGCCGTTATCAACGTTTCAAATTTTTCATTCGATTAATTTAAATTTTAGAATAATCTTAATTTTTTATTTTTATATTATTTTTTATTTTACTTATCGTTAACTATTTATAAATAAAAGTGTAAAATAATCAGAATCTATGTTTTTTAATACTGAAATAAAATACATATTTATTCGCCCTTTCTATCATGAGAGTATTCACAAACTTTAAACGCGATTTCCCAACACCATGATTTTCATATTCGCCCTTTCTACTCCCAGCTCCTGATATTAATAATTACAATAAAATTCTGCACACTGGACAAAAAAAGATAAATAATTAGGGGCACAATGCACAATAAATCACTAAATAAATGAAGTGACTGAAAAACAACATAAATATAAGAGAACATAAAGAAACATCACATGGGTAACAACATACACTTGTGAAGTAAACACTAAACTACCATAGTTAAAATGTGTAGGACAGTTTTTACAATGTGTAAATTATGTTCTACACAAAAACCAAAGCATGTTTTTTTTTTTTGGTTTGTGGATTTATGGAAATGGATTTATGAGATACAGCTATATAGAGCATTTTATCCCTATAGCTGAAATAATAACTTTTTTCTAATGAATATAACTGTTGACACTACTGAATCTACTGACGGTGTAACAAAATCTTCACTTAAGCATTTTGGTAAACTTATGGCAGAGATTTGTGAGATGACAGGGAAGCCCATTGCTCACAATTGTAACAATTTCAAGCTTCAACTGGTGCTCCTGGATGGGCACTAGGTTCAGATGATCTTTGGTTATGTACATAGAGTTTGGCTTGTTATTGGCTATGGAACTAACAATTTTACTGGTACTGGGTATACATTTGTAACCAACTTGGAGAAATTTTCAACTACTGTTTGTGTTTTAATACACTTATATTTACTGTAAGCTTGTGGTTTCTTGCATGAGGTTATTCACGAATAGTCCCTAGCTATTTTCTCTACTTGAAATCAACTTTGGCAGAATCAATATCTGTGCAAAAACAATTACATCCCACTCAACGCAGCACATAGCCAATAAACAAAGGCACACTGCCTAACTGCTAGCAAAAAGCAGTTTACATGGCAAAATATATCCAATATCTCAACAAACATAAATTTGCAAATTGTACAAGGTTTTGCAAATATACCTTCCCTTACAAATATACAAGGTACTTTATAAATCTGAATGAAACCCTCAGATAACAAAACCTAATGTAAATAAGAAATTATACGGCCTCATTATAAATATGAATGACACAAACAATTGAAAATGTGGATTTTTTAAACATTCCCAAGAAGTGTTATGAGAACTTCGGCTTGCCGGGCTGTAATAGTATTTATTTATTTATATTTATAAATAAATTTATTTATTAATATAAACTATAAATACTTATTCCAAAGAAGTATTTATAGCTGGCGTGTACACGATGCGTTTTAATATAACACTGGTGTAAAAAACATTTAAACAGTAGCTTAGAGTTTCTATTAAAAAGTACTGAGGGGCAGATATAATAATGATTGTTATGATGATTCGTAGAAAAAACTTAAGAATAAGTGAATGAATCAGTAGTGTACGCTTTCTTTCATTAAAAATATTGGAATACTTATATTTATTCAACATTTTCGTTCCATGTTTACACATGAAAGTACCGTAATAAGTAAGGGTTACACGCTTCTCATTAATCAGCTTATTCAATGAGAAATCAATACTTCTTGTTTGAAAACAACTTGTTTACAGAACTAACCTCAATTAACGGAGGCGGTTTCGGAATGTTCCTTGGCAGCAAATCATCGTTGATGTCTCTCGACATGTTTACGTTAATCGAATTTCCTTAATCCTTTAAAACATTTTTATTAAACGCAAAAAAGAATCATGTCCAAACACGCAAAATCGAGTGATTAGTACTTTACGTTCATAAGTTTTGCACAATTTGGCGGATATTTTGATTTCATGACACAGTGGCAGTGCCGTAAACATTAAAAACTAAAATGTGGGTTTGATAAGTTAAGTATATTTATACACAGACAAAAGAAAGAACTAAAATCAGGTATAGGTGGTGGCTTTTATGGATTTGAATTTCCAGTTGTTTTGAGAAGTCTTCATTTTATTTACTAACCGTATAAAACAACACTGACGCGGATCGCAATTTATTTTCGATAAAAATGATAACATTTTTACCTTACTGCCTTAACTATCGCTCGTTACGAGCTTCGCCAGTCAGTTTATTTATAATTGCACCATGGCCTTTTTTACTTCCATGTAGTCTTGGGAAAAGCGAGTCAGTGAGCTGTCTGGGAACACGCGGATCAGTTCATTGAACTGTCTCTAGACAGTGTGTCGATCACGGCACATCGGGACTCGGGAGTAAGGTTGCCAACAGTTGCGTCTCAGCGGACGGCACACGATACACGACACTCGCTCGCATTGACTTAACTCATAGTAGAGTGTTCCGATAATTCGCGCTTAAAAGCTAGTTATCTATAATCAAACTTCGGTTAATATTTACCTGTGCTCCACCATACAATCTTGAAGTGAAATATTTTTGTTTTCTATTCTTCTATGTTATATAAACACGCGAAAATTAATTTTAAACGGGGGTCGAAGCTATTTACGAAGAAAAAAAATAAAATAAATACTCCCATAAGGATGCATGCAAAAGTGAATGATCGCCATATTACCTGTGTAGACGGTGAGAAATGACATTTAACCTATCTTGCTTACACAGTCGTTTATATGCGATAACGGCTTCACTGATATCACTGTATACTATTTTTCGAATTGTTTCACTACAGTTTTGGATCACAAACACCACAATTCACAATAGCACCACTAACCTTTTACTTTGCAACATATTTTACGGTTTAATTCACGCGTTATGTAGTGGCGGGTCGTTCGCGAACGGCTTAGCCAGAAAGAAGTACTCCGTCAAGTGAACTATTGACTACAGTCGTTCGCGCCGCTGAACAGTAGTTCGCGTTAGCCACACTCCAATCGGCCATTTATAAAACTAATCAGCGGTTTTTGGATTTGTAAAAGTCTATCAGTTCCGATGAATCGGAACAGAGTGATAGAACAGACTATTTGAAACTTTTGTTTTATTGTCTGATTCATTGTTTGATTGTTCTTTCGACAAATTTTGGGATAAATGTGATAAAAATAAAATTCTTGGATTTCGTTGTCCATGACGTGTCCGTTAATTAACTAAATATCACTATAATATTGACGACTCGGAACACTAAGTTTTTTATAAGTAAAAACGTAAAGTTTTACCTTACAGCCTAAACCGGCTTTCACATATAGAAGGCTTCATCAGAGGCTGTCGTAAGTAGCGCTGTTCGTCTTGTTGTTGGCGACGAGATAGTTTTTCGAAAGATCGAAGCTGTGTGTGTGTGTGTGTGGTGAGTGTGTTCGAATAATGCGTGCGATTTGAATTGTGTCTGTTCGTTTAGGATGTACGACATCTACCAGAGGATATTCTTTCAAACGGCAATCTTACTGAAGAAGTATTCGGAGACTGTCTGGCTAATAACAGATATGAAGATATGACGGAGAGGGCTATACCATTAAATAAAGATGTTAATAAAATTAATGCAGAAATTATTGAAAAGCTTCCTAGAGTACAAGGTTTACAAAAGTTATGATTCTGTCAAAGATCAACCAGGAGGTATCGAATTTACTTCTGAATTCCGTCGAAATGGCTGATCTACCACCACATGAACTGAAACTTACAAAAAATACAATAATAATGCTCTTGTGAAACTTGGATGTACTATGCAACGGCATCAGTTCCCCGTAAGACCTGCTTTTGCTATCACCATCCACAAAGCTCAAGGACAAACATTTGAATTCGTTGGTATCTTCTTACTTATATCAAGTTTTTATGCGTGGAATGTTGTACGTAGCATTTTCTAGAGTAAAAAGACGAAGCAGCTTAAAAGTTCTTTTGCACCACAACATCCTCACCATACACGAAATGTTGTATGGAAAGAAATACTAAATACTAGAAGACTAGAAATACTAGAAGACTTTAGTATAACTTTCCAATAATTTTGTATTATACTGCATTTTGTATTATTCTATTTACTTGAATTTTTTATATATGTATAATGCAATTGCTATTATTTAAAATTTGTATACAATATACGTATAGTTTCTGTTTATGTTTACAAATCCTAGACAATTTAATGTAAAAATTACACATATATAAATTAATTATTTAACGGTATAACAAAATTATTCCTTATAATTTGATACCCTGTATTTTCATGTCAGGGTACTTTATTACGATTTTCTGTATATTTCAACCCTCAGAAGAATATTTTATGAAAAATTTTGTACACATCGATTAATGGTAAAACAGTGTACCTTCATATTAAATTTTATTACAATCATCCAGATGTTAGCCCGAAAATGCGTTACAAATAAACGGAGGCACAGCTGGACGATAGAATTAAACCAAAACTTCATTTCGACAGGTCAAGTAATCTAAAAGTTTGGTAGTTTCATACATACAGTGACTAACAACAGATCATTTACTTCAGTGTGATTAATTTTAAATGAATACAAGCACAAAAAATTAATCTCATCCATAGCACTTACTGGCAAATCTCCATTGCCAACTTTTAATAAATATTCAGCAAAGTCTCTTTCCTTTAGATCCACACGCATATTTTCTGTCAGTGAAAAGAAGTTAAAATGGAGCCAAAGACTGCTTTTCTTAATCGAAAGGTCTACCAACTCACTGCGGTTAGCACGAGGTTGAGCGTTTTACTCTGTAATAAAACGTACCTTTCTGTTCTAATTCACAAAGAAGCAACAGCAACAGTTTCAAAAAACTCATAAATATTTATTAACTTTAGCTTACTAAAAACCTTTTTCGAACGTTTCAATACAAACCCTTGAATTTTTTGTCCATGACGTGTCCGTATATTAATACTTACCTCAGAGAACACGGAAAACGCAAGAGCGTACAGGGAACACGCTATAAATTAAATACGTAATACGTTATTGCTCGCTTAATATTATTAAATAGAGTGTACAATTATTGGTCGTCTCAACTCTTATTTTGTTTATTTACATTTATTGCAACAGCTACTTATTCTTCTTCATATATAATGTTGTGATGTTACAGGCCTACAACTTGTTTCTTGTAACATTCTTGTAGCAAGTAGTATACACTACTTCAGAAGAAACAAATTGTATAACATCACAACATTATATAATTGCTGCAAGAAACTTCGAGTTAACTATATAGAAAATGATGATTCTTCATATTGTTACGACGGTCTACTCTATCATCGTAGGTAGCCCTACAGTGGAAACAAAATAAGTACAAGACACCAATTAAGTCACTAATCACACCTTTAATTTTTACAGTAAAACAGTTCGTAATTACCAACACAGTCTACTACAACAAATCAAATCAAAATGGTTCACACGCAATAAAATGTCACTAATATTAACACAATTGTATTATGCTACAATAAATTGTAATTATACCGCCCGATTATAAAACGCAACACTTCACTAATAACTGCTTGAACATACACAGTAATCTCGCTTATAACTCTCGAACCGCTCTGTAAATATCTCGCACTAAAACTGAAAACTAAGGCCGCTACCGCCATGTATTTATAGTCCCGCTCACACACCAGAAGCTTCAAAACTGCGTCTTATCTCTCGTGTGAACTACGTAATTAACTGCAGCCTTGACACAGGCCGAGCGCCCGGCACAGTCGAGAAGATTCTCGCAAAATGCGTATAGTAGCACGTACGCCACAGTGAAAGTTTAAGTTAGTTTGGTAATTCTCAAAAGAGAAATTTTACCTTCTCCACTCTGTCCTAAGGTAGTGGTCGGCAGTGAAAACTGCTATCACAACTTCCTTAGCTGAAGAGGCGAACTGAAGCCGAAACAGAGACAAGCAAAAATAACCAGAGCGTAATGCTCAAAGTATAAGTTTGTGTTTGTCAAGCAATCTTTGTCAAACGGTAGTCCTTCAAAGCATTTAGTGAGAATTACCAAATTGTAATTTTGATAGAAAACTCCTCAGTGCCAAACTTCGCTTGTACTTTGTCTTTCGACTTTGACTCGCGTACTTTGTTCAACATTAAATTAGTATTCCCAAAGAGAGATAGACCTATAAACTCTCTTATTTTCTTTTAAACAGTAAAAGCTGAAAATCACAGCGTAAAGTAACATTGTTAATACTTTTCTAAAACTAATTTATCTAAAACTTTGTGGTAGTTATCGATAGTATGAAAATCGCAACTGAACTATCGATAGTAAACATTTCGAAAAACCCCGCGGCGACGTCACAACGATTAACCAATGGCATAGGTCTGATGCAAATAACCCGGGAATTTATTAAAACCGCTTTATAAAGCTGATGTTGATTGGTAGATATAAAAAAAAGCGCGTTTATACACCGTTAATTTTAAAATTTTGCATATTCTCAATTGTCATTGGTTGCTAGTGTGTGTGGGTGTCAGGAATCGGCGGCAACAGTACTGTATTCTCAGTTCTCAGTTCCGTTGTTGTAACGAACCTCGTAAGATACGGTTATCGTGTATTTAATTATTTTGTGAATTCAGTGTTTTCATTTGTGTTATTGTGTGGTGTTATTATTAATTATTATTTCTGTTGTTTAGGGTTATTATTATAATATACCATATATTATTTATTTAACATTTTACACTGAAATGGCCTGCCATGATATTCAGTGCGGTGGGACGTCAGACGAATGGATTCGAATGACTGAGTCTGAGATTATTGACTTTTTAATTTCCCACGAGGTTATTAAAGGGTCAATAAATTGTCCTTCGTGTGGGTCCTCGTCGTCGACCTACAGTTTTTGTCGAGAAGTTTTTATTTTCGACGCCCAGCGCACTTCAGCTAAGCTGGGGGGCCCTGGAAAGACTGTAGAAGTCGACGAAGCCAAATTTTGCCGTCTGAAATATAATCGGGGCAGGTTCATTGAAGGACAGTGGGTGTTCGGGGGAGTGGAACGCGGTTCTGGCAAGTGTTTTTGGTAAACCGTGTTTTTTGATACCGGTTGAGCGCCGGGATTCCGCTACTCTCCTCAAAATAATTGAGGAGTGGATTAAGGTAAGAGTTTCATCTTTTCATAATTATGGTAATGCATGCATTTCATGTGAGCGCGCGCGCGTGTGTGTGTGTGTGTGTGTGAGTGAAATATTTCTTTTTCTATTCTATGTTATATAAACACGGGAAAAATAATTTTAAACGGTGGTCGAACCTATTTACGAAAAAATAAATAAAATAATTACTCCCATAAGACGCCATATTAACTGTGACAAATTACATTTAAAGATTTTTTAATTTTATTTAGTAGTAGAAAAACGCGTGTTATTTGGCGCGTAAATTTGATGAACTTCAGTCACAGGTAATCCGCGCATGACGTCATGACTCGTCATTCGCTGTCTATTAGTGTGCCGTCGCCCGACTACGGTGATCCGACTCAGTTAATATGGCGCTCATTCACTTTCCATGCGCGCTTATGGGAGTATTTATTTTATTTTTTTTCTTCGTAAATAGCTTCGACCCCCGTTTAAAATTAATTTTCGCGTGTTTATATAACATAGAAGAATAGAAAAAAGAAAATATTTCACTTCAAGATTGTATGGTGGAGCACAGGTAAATATTTACCTTATAATATAAAAGGCATCATAATATAAACCGAAAAATATTTGAAACGTAACTAAAATTGACATATTAGTGAACCTATAAATATCGGAAGCTAATATAGCCTATAAACATAGCAAACCAATAGCAATAGAGTGGCGACAATTATGTGTATCATCAACAAAGGTAGATTGTTAATAATAATTGAAGAAATTTAATTCATATATAATATTCATCACATAAAAGTACTCGCATTATATTAAAGAGTGATATAAGTAATTTGACACGCAGTATTTTTAGTTTTACAACAATTTTAGCAAATTTCTCATGCATTAATGGTCGCTTAAGTTAAACTCATGTGTATAATATTCATCACACAAAAATATACATATTTTAAAGCAAAAAGCGGTGAAATATTTAATGCAAACCATGATACAGTATTTTAGTTTTACATTAATTATAGCAAATTACTCCTGCATTAATGGTCGAGAAATTTAATTCTGCATGTTTAATATTCATCACACAAAAATGTACAGATTTTAAAACTTGAAAAGGTGAAACAATTAATGTCACTCATGATACAGTGTTAGTTTTACATTAATTTAACACACTGTATTAAAAGTTTATGATCTCGCACATTAATTAACGGTCGCGAAAATTAAATTCACTTTTCAAATAATCACACAAATATATATATAATTTAAAAAACAGTGAAACAATTAATGTCACCCATGATACAGTGTTTTAGTTTTACATTAATTTAACACACTGTATTAAAAGTTTATGGTCTCACACATTAATTAATGGTCACGGAAATTAATTTGCATGCCAAATATTCATCACATAAAATACACATATTTTAAAACTAAAATCAGTGAAATAATTAATGTAACCCACGATATTTTAGTTTTGCATTAATTTCAGCAAAAAGTTGATCATACCTTGCCGAAAAACGAACAGGTAACACATTTCACTTAATATACACTAGCATAATTGGTAATCACTTTTTCAAATTGAAGTTTAGAAACATTAGTTTTGACACTTTTTGCTTGAAAGTTGAGCACGTCTTTCTGTTATAGTTTGTACTTGTTTTGAAAAAATGCGTTCACATGGCACTGAAGTGGCCATGATGCAAAGGCGTCGTTTCATTAACTTCGAAAGTACTGGGAAAATCTCGCTGTGTTCCTTCTACCATAGCAACGGATTCCCGGCTCTCGGAAGAAGTGGCATGTTCAAGAATTTATCCACCTCAACAATGCTTGCTGTTCGAGGGTTGCTAATTTCTGGTTGAAGAAGATCGCCCACGGCAACGTCGAAATCTTGCCAAACGGAACTCGTACAAGGTTGAACGGCTGTCTCCTGAGCAGTTTGGACAGTGTTGATTTTCTCTTGTCCCCTTACCGCACAACACTTGTTTATGCGTTGTCTATGGCTTCCTTCGTTTGCTTAAAGCGCTGGTCATCTTTAGAAAAACCATGATACTTAAATCTGGCATCTAATAGTGTCGCTTCTCAAACGATTGCCAAGTCCCCGTATTTCCTTATAAGTCGGCGCAAAACTTCATCAGCCAACCTAGCTGTTAACGCCTCAACAGTTTTATTAGTGTCCTTCAAGCGCAGACAGTGGCTATACAATCCTTTACTGAGCAACATCAGTTTAGATAGACTCACACTCCTTTCACTGCTGACTTCTTTAGTTACTTTTTCAAAACTCGCAAGGGCTTCTGTGCACTTTTCAATAAGATGCCAGTCTTCATTAGATAACTTCTGAACCGTCTCGGAATTCAGGATGGCCATGGCACTTTGAAGAGGCTCTTTCATGGATAGGAGTCTCTGAAACATTTCAAATGTAGAATTCCAGCGAGTTGGACATTCTTGTTTGGGCGTTAAGATACTGTACCCCAGCTGCCTTTGTATGTTGTGCAGTTTTTCTAAAGCCTGTGGACTACGTTTGAAGTGTTCAACAACTGATCTTGCCTTTGATCGTGTTTCTGCAATTAATTCCAGGCTGTTTTGCACGACTAGATTTAGGCTATGTGCAAAGCAAGGCACATGCCACCAGTTGCAGAGCTGCACGGCCTTCACCATATTTGCAGCATTGTCAGTGGTGCAAGCTACAATTTTGTGCTGTATGTCCCGGACCTTAGCTGTGTTCCTTAGTTCTTGGGCAATGTTTTCTGCTGTATGCTGGCCACTGAATTTGAAACACGATAGTAAGTACGATTTCAGGCAGTAATTCCTATCTATGAAATGTGCTGTTACAGCGAAGAAGCTTTCATGTTTTATTGATGTCCATCCATCAGTCGTTAAGGAGATGAAAGAAGCATTGGTTGCAATATCATTTCGGACCTCACTCAAGGTCCGGTCATACACTTTCGATAGCAAACTATTAGAGAGCGTTTTCCTACTTGGCGTATCGTAATTATGATTGAGGAGGTAGCAAAACCTTTTAAATTCAGGGCATTCTACCATGTTGAACGCATGGTAACCCTCAATTGTGAATGTTAGAAGTTGCTCATCTATCTTCTCACGCTTTACAGCCGACATTGGTTTGACCGCGAACGCACTAATAGTAGATTGTTTCGTATTTCTTTGCATTGTGGCTGTTGAAGCTGAAGCTGAAGATGAAGGCTGGGGAGCGACCTCATCAGCAACATGAAGTGACCTGTTTATGTCCATACGAGCGGCATTGGTGGCCTCTTCTTCAATTACAGCTGATGGCCTGGAGCGACTTTCTTTTAAATTTAAAGTTGGATGCTTAAGTCGAAAATGTCTGTTAATATATTAATATATATTTATATATAAATATTTATAATAATAATAGTATGTTTTTCTTTTTTTTATAACTATAAAAAAAAGAAAAACATACTATTATATATATACATATATATATATATATATTATATATGAATATATAAATATAATAATATTAGCATTAATATTTTTAATTTAACTATAAATATACTATATAAGATAATAAATGTTTTAAGGCCAGGACTACTCAAATGAGTGAATATTACCGTAAAAGCTCTGATTACAAAGGTTTAATACCATGATTTATAAATTGATATAAAAATAAAAACTATTATATCATATCCCAAAAAAAAAATTCACCAGCCATGAATTCTATTTTTTATTGTGAGGAACCATCGATTAAAAATAATACATTTATGTGTGAATATTACTTTAAAGGGATTGTTTGGCATCTTGGAAAACAATGTTATTAGTAAATAGATAAGAGTAAAGTTTTATTCTAGCTTACAAATTAAATATTTAATTATATTACATGCATAACTTTAAATTGATTGAAAATTATCTGAATGATAAGTATCCAGAGCGCAGTATTAAGTATTATTAATTATTAATTTTAGAAGTAATAAATTTATTTATAGAGGACAAAATTCGTGCCAGCAGTTGCGGTTACACGATTCTCTAAATTTAATTATGTTAGTTTCAGTTAAAAAATGTAAATGTTAATATTATGTTTTTTAAATTTTGGTGGAATAATGTATAAATATGTGTTTACTTCTATGTCTGAGAAACTTTTATATAAAACTAGGATTAGATACCCTATTATTGAAAGTGTAAATAAAATGGCTAGATTATTAATAGTTATGATCTCTAAATTCAAAGAATTTGGTGGTAATTTATCTAATCAGAGGAATCTGTTTTGTAATCGATAATCAACGATAGGTGGATTTGTATATCCACTTTATATAAATTTGTATACCTCTGTCAAGAATGTTTTATCAGAATAATTTTCATTTATTTTATTAATAAAATGTCAGGTCAAGGTGCAGTTAATTTTAAAGAAAAAATGGATTACATTATTATAAAAATGAATTGTTTTCTATAATGAAAATCATGAAATTGGATTTGAAAGTAAATTTTACTAAATATAGTTTTTTGAATTTAGGTTCTAAATTATGTACATATCGCCCGTCACTCCCACTATAAAGTGGGATAAGTCGTAACAAAGTAGCTGTACTGGAAAGTGTGGCTAGAATGCAAATTAAAGCTTAGGGCATATTATTTACACTAATAAAAATTATTGATTTATCAATATAATTTGAATAATAATTTAAATTTATGATGAATTTGTTAAAATTATTTTAAATAAAAATAATTATTTAGTTTTAGTACTATTTATGGAAAAAATATTTTTAATTTAACTGTGAGGATAAATAATAAATATAAAAAAGTAAAATTATAATTTGTACCTTTTGTATCAGGGTTAATTAATTATATATAAAAATTTATTTTTCCCGAATTATGGTGACTTAAGGTTATTTGTTAATTATTGTAATATAAATATTAATAAAATAATTTTAGTGATGAAACTTTTTTCGAACTATAATATTTCTGGTTTCTTAAGAATTAAATTTAATTTAAAATAAATATTATAATTTATATTTTAATATAAAATTTTATATTTATTTAATTATATTAAGGACAAGCTAAGTATAATTTCTATAATATTTTAAGCTTCAGTTAATTAAATAGGCTTGTAATTAGCCTTTTTATATGAGTAAGTTAAATTTTATTTTTTATTTAAATACATTTAATATATTTTAGGTATATATTAAGAAAATTAAATTAATAAAAATGTTTTTATTAAAATGATTAAATTAGTAAATTACAATAAATTGTGTTTAAGAATTAGGCAAACATAATTTTCACCTGTTTACCAAAAACATGTCCTTTAGAAAAATGTTAAAGGTCTATTCTGCCCAATGATATTTTAATGGCCGCGGTAAATTGACCGTGCAAAGGTAGCATAATAATTAGTCTTTTAATTGAAGGCTTGTATGAATGAATGGATGAAAAATTTTCTTTTTTAATTAAAATAGATTGAATTTAGAGTTTAAGTAAAAAATCTTAAATAAGTAAGTGGGACGAGAAGACCCTATAGAATTTTAAATAAATTTATTTTACTAGAGATTAGAATTAACAACTGGAAAAATTATTTTATTTTTTGTTGGGGTGACATTATAATAAATAAAACTTTAAATGAATTTTTCATAAATTAATGTTTAATTGATCCAATTTTTTGATTATAAGATTAAATTACCTTAGGGATAACAGCGTTATTAATTTGGAGAGTTCATATCGATAAATTAGATTGCGACCTCGATGTTGGATTAAGAAAAGAGTTTAGAGCAAAATTTAAATATTCTAGGTCTGTTCAACCTTTAATTTCTTACATGATCTGAGTTCAAATCGGCGTGAGCCAGGTTAGTTTCTATCTACTAATATATTTTTGATATTAGTACGAAAGGACCATATCAAATAATTTAATTTATTCTATTTTAGCAAAAAGTGCATTAAATTTAGAATTTAATTATGTGATAATATTACATGTAGAAAATGTTTATAATTACTATTTTAATTACTGTCCTGTTTATTTTAGTTGGTGTTGCATTTTTAACCTTAATGGAGCGAAAGATTTTAAGATATATTCAAATTCGTAAAGGTCCAAATAAAGTAGGATTTATTGGTATTTTACAGCCATTTTCGGATGCTATTAAATTGTTTTTGAAAGAAAGAAATATGCCAATGCTATCTAATTATTTAATTTATATAATTAGACCGGTGTTGGGCTTATTCAATTCTTTACTATTATGAGCTATTTACCCATATTTAATCAACTGTGTTTCATTCAATATGGGTATAATATTTTTCTTTTGTTGCACAAGAATAGGAGTTTATAGTTTAATAATTACAGGCTGGTCATCAAATTCTAATTACGCCATATTGGGCTGTATTCGATCAATTGCCCAGACTATTTCGTATGAGGTCAGACTTGTATTAATTATTTTGTGTCCTGTTGTAACAATTGAGAGCTTTAATTTAATTGAATTTTATTTTTTTCAACAATTTATATGATTAACATTTTTATTTTTTCCGTTGAGAATTTGTTGAATTTCATCAGCGATAGCTGAAACTAATCGATCACCGTTTGATTTTTCTGAGGGAGAATCAGAGTTAGTTTCTGGGTTTAATGTTGAATATAGAGGGGCATATTTAAAAATATTTATTACCTTAATATCTTCAATATTATGCTCTGATGCTTAAGCTATTTAAATATAAAATAATTAAAAATCAAGCAATAAATGTTATTATCTGTGTTTTGAAATTATTTTTCTTATGCTAATATTAAATAGTATGATTAATTTTATTAATTCAATCGTACCTTGAGGTCCGATTTTCTCTCCTCATCCTAAATCAATTGATTTTTGAAATATAAATGAATTTTTTAAAATAAAAAATTGAGTATGAAAGGTTGATAATTGTTTTAAAAATCATATGGAACTTATAAACTCTTTTGTAAATTTCTTTACTGCAGATGAAAACATAGATATTTCATATCCAATTAACAATCCTAAGAAAGATAGGGCCATTGCTATTATCTTTCCTTCAATGGGAAGGATAATTCTGGTGGGATTGTTAAACATGATTCATCTAAATATAGACCCTGACAAAATTGAATAAATAGATAAAATCATAATTCTTTTTAATATATTATTAAATAATTCGTTTTGTGAACTAAAATTATAGTAACTGAAATTTATATTTATTGAAAAATATGTTAGTCGGGCAGAATAAAAAGATGTTAGCCCAATTCCAATATACATTAATAATAAAATTAATGAGTTAATATTTCTATCAATCCCCGATTTATTAGTGCCGTTAATATTCCAGGATTTCTAGAATTTAAATTTTGATAATAAATAACTAAGCAATATGACACTAACCCCAGTCCATCTCATCCAATGAGAATGCTTACTATATTAGGTCTAATAATTAATAATATTATTGACATCACAAATATTATAATAATATAAATAAATCGATTAATATTTTTATCACTTATTATATATACACCTCTATATAATATAACTATTGATGAGATAAATATAACGGTTGAAAGAAATAAAGTTGATATAAAATCAAAAATTAATGTTATATAAATATTACATGAATTGATTGTAATAATTATTCATTCTATTATAATTGTGTAATCAAAAATAATTATATTTATTGATAAAATTAGTATTATTAATCTTATAATTAATAAAATTAAGAAAATATATGTATTAAGTTTATTTTTAGTAATGATCCAATATATAATTATATATTTTTAAATCCACAATTTAATGTTTTATTTTAAACTAATTGAATTATATTAACAATGTTAATTTCAAGATAATTAAATTTAAGGGAATTCAATGCATTATAATTAAAAAAAATTCACGTACGTTTCCAGAATTGAAGGAATAACAGCCCGAGAAAATTATTCCATGTTGAGTATGAGAATATAAATATAAACTATAGCAAGCTGATAAAAATGAAGAAAAAGACAAGAAAATTATACATAATGAATTTCAAGACATTAATCTGTTTAAAATTATAATTTCTCCTGCTAGACTAATTGTTGGAGGACATGAAATATTTCTAGAAGATATTAAAAATCACATGAGAGTTATTGAGGGCATAAATCTTAATATTCCTTTATTGATTAAGATTCTACGTCTCCCTGAACGTTCATAAGAAATATTTACCAAGCAAAATAAAGCAGATGAGCATAAACCGTGTCCAATTATTATAAAATATGCTCCGACTATGCCTCATATATTTATTGTCATAATCCCTCCAATAACTAATCTTATGTGAGCTACAGAAGAATATGCAATTATAGATTTTATATCAATTTGATAATCTAATTATGATTCCTCCTATTAATGAAATAGAAATCCAAATAAATCTATAATTAGTAAATATTATTGGTATAATATATATAACACGAATTAGACCGTAAGTTCCTAATTTTAAAAGAATTCCAGCCAAAATTATAGAACCAGAAACAGGTGCTTCAACATGAGCTTTTGGTAATCAAAAATGAAATATAAATAATGGAACTTTAATTATAAATGCCAACGTTATCCCTAAATAAATAAACTTACTATTTGATCTCATTAACATTATAATGTTAGTTATATTATATATATATATATATATATATATATATATATATATATATAATTGAAACTAATATGGGAAGAGATGCAAATAAAGTATAAAACAACAAGTAATATCTAGCATTTACTCGTTCAGGTTGATACTATAATAATAATTATAGTAGGGCTTAAACTAGTTTCAAAAAAGATATAAAATATTATAATGTTGTATGAACAAAATGATAAAATTAATAATGTTATTAATAATAACACTATAAATAAAAATAAATTTATATTATTATATTTATATAAAGGACTAGAATTAATTATTAAGAAGGTAATTCAAACTGTAAGAATAATTAGCCCATATGAAATATTATCTATATATACATGTTATATCTTAATATGATTAAATCTTTTCTGAAGAATAAAATGATAAATAATATTAAAAGAATTAATATATTTCTTAATAATCATACGTGAAATAATAAAGGGGTTAGAAATAATGAAAATAAAATTAATTTTAACATGTTTTTAAAGATATTGATAATAACTGATCATTACCATGTGATCGAATCAAATTGATTAATCTTGACAATCCCACAACTCCTTCACAAACACTAAATGTTAACAAAACTATTAATATATATATATTGTAACGTTACCAAATTTGGTAGTTACATAAAGTAAGCAATTATAACGTCAAGTGACGGGAAAGCATGAAAGTATTTCTAGATAAGTAAAACTATGTGAACAAAAAGTGTGTATCTACAGATATATTAGTGTAAAGTTCCAACTATGAAGGAGAAAGTGTAACATAGCAGCATCGTACACGAAATGAAGAAAGAAAATGACCATGAGCCAAAATAAAATGTTAGAAACCAGGCCCAATAGATTCCAACAGTGAGGGGAACCAACAAAAATAATAAACAATAGAAGTGTAAAAGAAGACAACAAGATTCCAACAATGAGGGGAACAAATGAAGATAGTGACTATAATAAAAGTGTAAAAGAAGACAACAAGATTCCAACAATGAGGGGAGCAAATGAAGATAGTGACTATAATAAAAGTGTAAAAGAAGACAACAAGATTCCAACAATGAGGGGAACAAATGAAGATAGTGACTATAATAAAAGTGTAAAAGAAGACAACAAGATTCCAACAGTGAGGGGAACAAATGAAGATAGTGACTATAATGAAAGTGTAAAAGAAGACAACAAGATTCCAACAGTGAGGGGAACCAATAAAATGACTATGCAAAATAAAGGAAGAAACAACTCAGGAGCAACCACAATAATGGCAGACAAACCAATATATTTACAAATATAAATATTATGAAACAATGACTACTACAATGGAAATATTGAAGAAGACGTTCAAACCTAAAGAAGAAAGGAAGAAGAAGGACAAGTAAACATGACATGAAGAGAGAAGAAAATGGATAGACCATACAAGAAATCATCATTCATCAAGTATACTAGAGACAATACTAGTAACTAAAAGAATAGTGATTGTCAACTATGAAGAAACAGTGTTTAACCTATTTAAGAAATCACAAACAGTTATAGTGAATACTTAATGTAAGTGTGAGAACCTGTGACCAGTTAACTAATTTTAACCTAATAAACCCCACAAACAATTCCAGTGATAAGGTTTATAGCGGAAGAAAATGTGTTACTTTCATAGTGGAAACATCAAGGATTAAATAGTCAAAAACACACAGACAGTTAGTGTGACTAGTTTAATGAAGATTGTGATCCAAATAGATAATCATAAGACCACCAAACAATGTAAGATAGAACAGTTATATTATTGTTCATAGAGCTTGATAATAAAAACCTTTGTAAATTTCAAAAGAAATGTAACTGAGTGCCACGGCAAAACAGAATACAATACAAAGAAAGGCCAGAGAAAATAATAACAAACAAAGTAGTTTGTTAAATATCAAACAAATGTGACAAAAAATTAGGTACAAACCATGACAAGAAAGGTATTATCATTAGTTCAAGAATATTTGTATTATTGTTTAAGAAGAAGTAGTGTAAACATGTGTATTATTCAACAATTAAACTATTGTAATAGAATACCATACTGAAGTCATGATAGTAGTAGCAAAATGCTGCATTAGAATATGTTGTACATTGTTACATAACCCCATAGGAAAGGCACCTATGAAACAAAAAATCATACATGTTAGTTTAACCAAACAACCATCAACAATTGTGTCAATCAAAGATTCGTTATAAGTAATGATACACCCTAATAAACAGTGTATTATATTGAAATACACTGCAAATAAAGTAGACCAAATATGATAGCACAAAGCTAGATGAAAGGGAACCTAATATGCCCAAATTAGTTAAACAAAATACATTGTTAAAACTTGTACAAAGATTGATGAAAGTGTTACCAGTAGTTAGAAGAACATCTGGTACTACTATGAGAACAGATTATAAGTATAATGATAATAGTTTTATGATCAAAATATTGTAAACTAGCTGACTATGAATGCATAGCCAGAAGTGAGCAGAGGCAATGTAACCAACTAGTTAAGCAAAATACCTTATTAAAACTTAAACAGAGATTAATGAGAGTGTTACCAGTAGTTAGAAGGACACCTAATACTACTATGAGAACAGACCATAACCATAAGAATAGTAATTTTATAGATAAATTATTAAAAACTAAATGACCATGATGGTGGAATCAGAATGTAAACAAACAATATGTAGCAAGTTGTTTATGCAAAATGCAACATACAAACTTGTTCAAAAGTAAATAAAAATGTTATCAATGATCAGAAGGATGTCTGATACTACTTTGAGAATCTATGTCAAATATAATAATAACAATTTAATTATTGATTTATCAAAAAATAACTGACTACCATGTCATGACCTAATGTAAACAAACCCATTACTAGAAATTGAAGGGTTCTCAGATAGCTAAAGGCGAACAAATATATTAAATGAATTAGGTACTATAGTTGTACACTAGTTGCATTTACAACATAATATACCTTATATAGAAAAACCATAAACAAAGTGACAATTTGAAGAAAAGAGATAGGAAGGTAGTTAAACAATACTACTTTAGTATATGAAACACAACCTTGTGCATATACTAAAGTATAAACCCATGTAAATAAACATTTATATTATTGTTAGATTACAAAACCAATGTTATTAGATAAGGAAAAATAGTATTAAGGACAATTATGAATAATCGAATATGGACGCTAAAGACGCCATGATCAAACATTGTTTGGGTAACAATTATTCCCAAATTTTGTATTAAACAGTTGAGAAATAGACTCAAATCGTTTAATCAAAAGTGTTTTAGTGTAATTAGTTAAGTTTTGGTGTAATAAACTTATTAACTATAAGATTCACCATGAAAATTTGTGAAATCGATATAGTGATTTAATAATGGACGGATTATAATCTTGTTTGGACTTTATTTAAAGCTCAGGATGTCCGCGATTTATTGGCACCAACCACTCAACGATTAGACAAATAATAAGAAAGTTATTACGATTATAAACTTTTTAATTATTTTGTGCACCAGTGCTTACGTCATTCTAATCTCAAACCCAAACGCAAAATTGGTAATAAATTAAAAATTTTACTAAGCCAAGGTACTTTGGGTCGGAGAGTTCAAAGAATTCAACCAATCAAATGAATGAAAACCGGCAGACAAGCCACAGACGCTCCGGAGGAGCGTGACAGTCATCTATCAATCATCAACGAGACAAGACGTATCACTCGACGGACCAAATATATGAAGAAGTTTATTTTGAATTGTGCGCGACACATAAACCGCAGTCAAAATACATACACCTAACCTATATACCACACAGATTTAACGTGTGTACAGTGCGGAGTGAATAAGAATTAAATACGACCAGTGTATAATATCGGTCGTATTTTCGAGTGTTGTGTTGAAAATAAACCAGGGAGTACAATATTTTTCATTAATTAACAATAAAACAGAAATAATCGTTTCTATAAAAACAATTGGTCGGATACTACGCTAATCAGTAGTAGCGAAGTATAATAATGCTGATGAAATTTATCAGAATTGACGAAAGAATTATTTCACAATTTTTAACTTGATAAATAAATGTTTTTAATATTTTTCATAATTAAAAGAGTCAAGATTATTTTAGTTATTACAAAATACGAGCGCCGCAAATAGTCGCTCAATTGACTCATGCAGTTTTTGATTTTACTAGTGGAAATAAATATTTTAATTTTTTTGCGAAAGAATATTCTATTCTACTGATAGTTATGCATCAGAAATATTATAAATAACATATGTATGTTTAGATTAAGAAGAAATCAATGCTTAATATAATTAGCCCTAATAACTATTCACGTTATAAGATAACCTAAAAATCATAACCACAATTTGTCACCTTTTTGTCATAAGTCTGTTCTCAAATAATACAAACCAGATGAAAGCTATAACAAGAGTTTTTTTTATTATAACTTTTTCTCTTGTAAATAAATAATTCCTATAGTGAATTATTAAAATATAATAGTACATTTTAGCAGTGCAAATCAACGCACTTGTTTATTGTCAAAGTAACTACTCTATACTGGGTACGAATTCCCGCGTACGATAATACCATAATTATCTATTATATGGTACCAATTTTCAATTTTAATATTTGTTTGTTTGTTTTCTATTAATTGTTTATTAAATATCATTATAAAATGCCACATCTTGTATCTGGCATCATGTCACTTAAAAGAATCACACGAACTTGGTAATTAACTATGTAAGAGGACATAACCTCTCTAAATAAAACTATTGTATAACCTACAGTGTTACCAGCCTTGAGGCTAAGAAGAGTTTCATTTTAAATTTGTTCATTGTAATTATTTTCTGTAAAATTATTAGTGACTGATTGTTAATTTTTAAAAGATTTAATAGCATTCCTAACTGTTAATAAACCTCAATATTTTGTTACCAGTGGAAAAAGCGTTTAATTTCAAACTTAAAATAGTTCATTTTTTCATAGCCAGTTCTATCAAAAGGTGGCGGAAGAATTTAAATATTCCTGATAATTCAAAACATTATTCAGTTGTTATTTTATTATTATTGTGCATGCTAATCACGTTTGATATTCAAATTGAATATCTCCTTGTATGTGTAGCGTGTATGTTACAGCTGAGCAGTCACCCAACAGAACAGCGATATCCACATATGGTAAGTGGGGAGGTTACCAGCGGAGTGCGAAAAATACTTTTAAATTAAAGGATTTAACCAGCGATACCCACACATTTACTAGTCACAATCAGACTGATAATAATAATTATAATTTTGGATATTTTATTGTACAACATTATTGTGGATACCGGAGCGTATCTACAAGTAACACATACAATCAAAACACACTTAAATACTATATATCACTACTATATCTTGTATTGTTACAAGATTGACGAACCCAACGTGGGGCCTGACTTAATAAGACCCCACTATATCTACACATCCAGCATCAAGAACGTATATACATCAATACTATATCTTGTGTATTGTTACAATATATATATATATATATATATATATATATATATATATATATATATAATTTAATTCAATTGATAAAAATGCAGAAAATATACAAAATAATCTTAAAATTATTAATTCTAATCTTAATAAACTCATTATAATATGTTTTCGATTTAAGCATAAGGAGGTAATGCCCTATATAAATATAATTAAATATAAGAAAGGTAGTGATAGATTCATTTGTTTTAATAGTTTAAAAAAAATTTAGATCTTGTAAATCTAAGATAAATTAATAATTTTAAAACTTCAGAAGAGAGTAAAAAGTCATTTCAAGCACCCAAAGCTTACATTTTTATTAAATTATCTTCTGTATGAAGATTATAATATCAACTACAATTCTATTATCAATAAATTTTATTTTTATGAAGCACCCATTATCAATGGGATCTATTTTATTAATACAAACAATGCTTGCTAGAATTATTTGCATATTTTACATAAATTCCTATTTTTTTCTTATATCTTATTTCTTATTTTTATTGGAGGAATGCTAATTTTATTTATATATATATCAAGAATTGCCTCAAATGAAAAATTTTACTTTTCAATAAAATTATTAATATCAAACATGATTATTTGAATTTTGATTATAACTATAAATATTATTAGATTTAAGATGGATAGTGTTAATAAATTATTAGAGATAAGTAATTTATTCGATGGATTTATAATTAAAAAATTATATATATTTCCGTCAGGAATAATAACTATCATGATAGTTATTTATCTTTTATTCACATTGATTGTTGTTGTGAATATTGTCAGAATTAAATTGTCTCCTTTACGAAGAAAATTTTAACAAATGCTAAATATCACTCGACGCACACATCCATTAATTCAAATAATAAATAATTCACTAATTGATTTACCGGCGGCCACGAATTTATCATATTGATGAAATTATGGATCGTTATTGGGAGTATGTTTAGTTATTCAAATTTTAACTGCATTATTTTTGTCAATGCATTATAATGCAGATGTAACAAGTGCATTTAACAGATTAAGACACATTTGTCGTGATATTAATTATGGATGGATATTACGAATTTCACACGCAAATGGGGCTTCATTATTTTTTATTTGTGTCTATTTACATGTTGGACGAGGATTATACTATGGTTCATATAAAAATTTTGAAACTAGGGCTGTAGGAGTAATCATTTTATTAATTTTAATGGCTACTGCTTTCCTAGGCTATGTTCTTCCATGGGGCCAAATATCATTTTGAGGAGCAACAGTTATTACAAATTTATTGTCAGCAATTCCATATCTTGGAATGGTCTTAGTGAATTGAATTTGGGGGGGATTTGCTGTTGATAATGCAACATTAACTCGATTTTATTCTTTTCATTTTATCATACCATTTGTTGTTTTAGCATTAACAATTGTGCATCTTATTTTCTTGCATGTCATAGGATCAAATAATCCATTAGGGATTAACTCAAATAATGATAACATTCCATTCCATCCTTATTTTTCTATTAAAGATATGCTAGGATTTTTATTAATTTTAGTTATTTTTTTCTGTTACATTATACTTGAACCGTATAAATTAAGTGATCCTGATAATTTTACTCCGGCAAATCCATTAGTTACCCCAAAACATATTCAACCAGAATGATACTTTTTATTTGCATATGCAATACTACGATCTATTCCTAATAAATTAGGAGGAGTAATTGCATTATTTATATCAATCTTTATTTTAATTTTTGTTCCCTTCATAAACAATTCAAAATTTATAGGACTATTAAATTATCCCATTAATCAAATTTTATTTTGATATTTATTCATTATTCTAATTTTATTAACTTGGATTGGGGCTTGTCCTGTTGAATATCCATATATTAAGATCGGAATAATTTTAACAACAATTTATTTTATATATTTTGTTTTAGACCCAGTAATTAAATCTTTTTGAGATAAATTAATTAACTAGTTAATTAGCTTATAAATAAAGCATTTATTTTGAAAGTAGAGAAAAGAAAAAATTAATTCTATTAACTTATTATTAAGGCAATTTTTAATTAATTAAATAATAGATTTAATCATGAAAAAAAATCAATAGATTTAAACTTACTGGTAAATATGATTTTCATGCTAAATATATTAACTTGTCATAACGATAACGAGGCAATGTACCTCGGACTCAAATGAATAAAAATGAAATTAATGTTAATTGAATAGGAAAAATTAAGGAATCAATTTTCTACCTAAAAATATTAAACAAAATATCATACTCATAAAGATAATTCTGGCATACTCAGCTCAAAAAGTAAATGCAAATCCTGCCCCTCTATATTCAACATTAAACCCAGAAACTAACTCTGATTCTCCCTCAGAAAAATCAAACGGTGATCGATTAGTTTCAGCTATCGCTGATGAAATTCAACAAATTCTCAACGGAAAAAATAAAAATGTTAATCATATAAATTGTTGAAAAAAATAAAATTCAATTAAATTAAAGCTCTCAATTATTACAACAGGACACAAAATAATTAATACAAGTCTGACCTCATACGAAATAGTCTGGGCAATTGATCGAATACAGCCCAATATGGCGTAATTAGAATTTGATGACCAGCCTGTAATTATTAAACTATAAACTCCTATTCTTGTGCAACAAAAGAAAAATATTATACCCATATTGAATGAAACACAGTTGATTAAATATGGGTAAATAGCTCATAATAGTAAAGAATTGAATAAGCCCAACACCGGTCTAATTATATAAATTAAATAATTAGATAGCATTGGCATATTTCTTTCTTTCAAAAACAATTTAATAGCATCCGAAAATGGCTGTAAAATACCAATAAATCCTACTTTATTTGGACCTTTACGAATTTGAATATATCTTAAAATCTTTCGCTCCATTAAGGTTAAAAATGCAACACCAACTAAAATAAACAGGACAGTAATTAAAATAGTAATTATAAACATTTTCTACATGTAATATTATCACATAATTAAATTCTAAATTTAATGCACTTTTTGCTAAAATAGAATAAATTAAATTATTTGATATGGTCCTTTCGTACTAATATCAAAAATATATTAGTAGATAGAAACTAACCTGGCTCACGCCGATTTGAACTCAGATCATGTAAGAAATTAAAGGTTGAACAGACCTAGAATATTTAAATTTTGCTCTAAACTCTTTTCTTAATCCAACATCGAGGTCGCAATCTAATTTATCGATATGAACTCTCCAAATTAATAACGCTGTTATCCCTAAGGTAATTTAATCTTATAATCAAAAAATTGGATCAATTAAACATTAATTTATGAAAAATTCATTTAAAGTTTTATTTATTATAATGTCACCCCAACAAAAAATAAAATAATTTTTCCAGTTGTTAATTCTAATCTCTAGTAAAATAAATTTATTTAAAATTCTATAGGGTCTTCTCGTCCCACTTACTTATTTAAGATTTTTTACTTAAACTCTAAATTCAATCTATTTTAATTAAAAAAGAAAATTTTTCATCCATTCATTCATACAAGCCTTCAATTAAAAGACTAATTATTATGCTACCTTTGCACGGTCAATTTACCGCGGCCATTAAAATATCATTGGGCAGAATAGACCTTTAACATTTTTCTAAAGGACATGTTTTTGGTAAACAGGTGAAAATTATATTTGCCTAATTCTTAAACACAATTTATTGTAATTTACTAATTTAATCATTTTAATAAAAACATTTTTATTAATTTAATTTTCTTAATATATACCTAAAATATATTAAATGTATTTAAATAAAAAATAAAATTTAACTTACTCATATAAAAAGGCTAATTACAAGCCTATGTAATTAACTGAAGCTTAAAATATTATAGAAATTATACTTAGCTTGTCCTTAATATAATTAAATAAATATAAAATTTTATATTAAAATATAAATTATAATATTTATTTTAAATTAAATTTAATTCTTAAGAAACCAGAAATATTATAGTTCGAAAAAAGTTTCATCACTAAAATTATTTTATTAATATTTATATTACAATAATTAACAAATAACCTTAAGTCACCATAATTCGGGAAAAATAAATTTTTATATATAATTAATTAACCCTGATACAAAAGGTACAAATTATAATTTTACTTTTTTATATTTATTATTTATCCTCACAGTTAAATTAAAAATATTTTTTCCATAAATAGTACTAAAACTAAATAATTATTTTTATTTAAAATAATTTTAACAAATTCATCATAAATTTAAATTATTATTCAAATTATATTGATAAATCAATAATTTTTATTAGTGTAAATAATATGCCCTAAGCTTTAATTTGCATTCTAGCCACACTTTCCAGTACAGCTACTTTGTTACGACTCATCCCACTTTATAGTGGGAGTGACGGGCGATATGTACATAATTTAGAACCTAAATTCAAAAAACTATATTTAGTAAAATTTACTTTCAAATCCAATTTCATGATTTTCATTATAGAAAACAATTCATTTTTATAATAATGTAATCCATTTTTTCTTTAAAATTAACTGCACCTTGACCTGACATTTTATTAATAAAATAAATGAAAATTATTCTGATAAAACATTCTTGACAGAGGTATACAAATTTATATAAAGTGGATATACAAATCCACCTATCGTGGATTATCGATTACAAAACAGATTCCTCTGATTAGATAAATTACCGCCAAATTCTTTGAATTTAGAGATCATAACTATTAATAATCTAGCCATTTTATTTACACTTTCAATAATAGGGTATCTAATCCTAGTTTTATATAAAAGTTTCTCAGACATAGAAGTAAACACATATTTATACATTATTCCACCAAAATTTAAAAAACATAATATTAACATTTACATTTTTTAACTGAAACTAACATAATTAAATTTAGAGAATCGTGTAACCGCAACTGCTGGCACGAATTTTGTCCTCTATAAATAAATTTATTACTTCTAAAATTAATAATTAATAATACTTAATACTGCGCTCTGGATACTTATCATTCAGATAATTTTCAGTCAATTTAAAGTTATGGATGTAATATAATTAAATATTTAATTTGTAAGCTAGAATAAAACTTTACTCTTATCTATTTACTAATAACATTGTTTTCCAAGATCCCAAACAATCCCTTTAAAGTAATATTCACACATAAATGTATTATTTTTAATCGATGTTTCCTCACAATAAAAAATAGAATTCATGGCTGGTGAATTTTTTTTTGGGATATGATATAATAGTTTTTATTTTTATATCAATTTATAAATCATGGTATTAAACCTTTGTAATCAGAGCTTTTACGGTAATATTCACTCATTTGAGTAGTCCTGGCCTTAAAACATTTATTATCTTATATAGTATATTTATAGTTAAATTAAAAATATTAATGCTAATATTATTATATTCATATATAATATATATATATGTATATATATATATAATACATTTAATATTTATTATAAATTTACCTCAAGATGTTATTTTTCTATTTGGAACATGTTTCGGGTACTATCTTGTTCCCATCCTCAGCCTTCCGTTTTTTTTGTCTGGTGAAGTACATATGTGTTGTTGGTTGATAATTGTGGCTTCCTGTTGGCTTCTGGTATTTCAAGTTGGTTTTATTGTGTGTGATTGTGGTGTATGTGTTAGTTTTTTGTGTATTTTCAATGTTGAGTGCTTTGAATATTGTGTCATGTTTTGTATTGATTTGTATTTGTTCAGGTATTAGTTTGTTTTCTGTTTGTATATTTGTAAGTTTTCCCATATGTTCATTATGGCAAATTCACAAAGGCACCATAATGAACATATGGGAAAACTTACAAATATACAAACATAAAACAGAAAACAAACTAATACCTGAACAAATACAAATCAATACAAAACATGACACAATATTCAAAGCACTCAACATTGAAAATACACAAAAACTAACAAATACACCACAATCACACACAATAAAACCAACTTGAAATACCAGAAGCCAACAGGAAGCCACAATTATCAACCAACAACACATATGTACTTCACCAGACAAAAAACCGGAAGGCTGAGGATGGGAACAAGATAGTACCTGAAACATGTTCCAAATAGAAAAATACATCTTGAGGTAAATTTATAATAAATAATAAACATTAAATGTATTATATACATCAAGAAACGGACTGTAGCAGAAAGTGATTGAAATATATATAATAGTATGTTTTTCTTTTTTTTATAGTTATAAAAAAAAGAAAAACACTTATTATTATAAATATTTATATATAAATATATATTAATATATTACTTATATATGTATAAGCATATACATAAGTATAACAATTCTACTGAGCATTATATAGAATGTAAAAAAAGGTCTAAAATGTTCAACTCTAATTTAGTGTAACGTGTATGAAATTAAATATTAAGGTTTCTGTTTGTGTTTTGTTCTCAGATTCCTGGCAACTGGTGAGACTTACCACTCGCTGCAATTCCAGTTCCGAATATAAGTGTGTGAAATCAGTAATATAGTAAAGATGACCTTAGCTGCATTGAAAAATAAACTTGTACCACAGTTTTTACCGTCTCTATCTCAAGAGGATTTGGAAGAAAAGGCAAGAGAATACAACAAGAGATGGAATTTCCCTAATTGTGTAGGAGCCATAGATGGGAAACATGTCCGAATCAAGTGCCCACCAAAATCTGCTTCTCTGTACTACAACTACAAAGGATTCTATTCGATAATTCTCCTTGCCATAGTTGATGCAAATTATAAATTCATATATATTGACGTTGTATCGTACGGTAAGGAAGGTGATAGTGGTGTTTTTGAGAAATCTGATGGGCCAAAAGTTTTACAATGGTACTCTGCTGCCCCCTTCTCCCCTACTCCCGAATTCTGAACTATTGCTACCACATGTACCTACTCGTTGGAGATGACGCTTTCCAGTTACATCGAAACATGATGAAACCATACTTGAGAGAGGAAGCTATTGGCAACAACACAAAGTCTGTGTTCAACTATAGATTGTGTCGTGCTCGACGAACTTCAGAGAACGCATTCGGCATACTAGCTCAAGTTTTTAGAATATACTACACCCCAATCAACATGCTTCCTGAAACTGTTGACGATATAATCAAACACGTTTTTTGTGAACTGAATTCCTACACTATTCAGTTTGGAACACTAATGAACGGTATTTCTTATGTTTAATTTATTTAGAATTATTATAGTATTATTTTAATTATTATAGTATATAATTATAGTATTGTTTATTTGCTTTACTGTATTCCTAGGTGATTTTAGATTGTACAGTGAACTATGGATATCTAAATTTGTTTTGAAAAACTTTTGTTATGACAATAAAGCATAATTGGTAATTACAATAATAATGTATTTATAAACTTACCGGATCTCCCCACTTCATTTGCAATTATTATCCATATGTTGTCCTTGGCCCACTGATCTCTGTACTTTGTATATCATGCTTCAAATCATATAGCGCAGGATGAGGTGCTAGTGCCTCTATTAACTTATCATCTTGTTGAGAAGAAAAAGTGAATTTCTCAATTTTGGGAGTACTCATTTTTTAAATACAGCACGTGCTACGCAATGCAGTAATCGCTCGCGACTGCATCTCCAACTGGTCCTGGAGTGGTCAGGTCTGCGTCTGACGCTGCAGACGCTAGCGCCTCTAGCGACAGACGCTTGGAGGAAAACGGAACTATGAGAACCTGGTTAGAGCAGTAGATGGCGATGATCGCAACAGCCGCTCCGAGCAAAACACACCTTAAGGCCGCTGCCACCGTGTATTTATACCTGTGCTCACAGACCAGAATGTTCCTAATTGCGTCTTAGCGCTCGTGTGAACTACGTAATTAACTGTGGCCTTGACACAGTCCGCATGGCTGGTGCCTTCGAGAAACCTCTCGATAATGCGTCAACAAGCACGTACGCCACACGCGTTATATTCTTCTGGCACATTCGACAAACATGTAGATTGTTCTGTGATGTCGTGATACAGCCCCCTCCTTAAGCCTGTTCGTCCCAAACTGGCAAACCGTCTCTGAAGTAATACTCGACCAGGCGATCTAGGTGGACGTCCTTGTGAAGATAATTCTCCCGTCCTTCGAATTCGGTCTCGTGTAATCCGAACATCAAGTTCCCAGGAATACGAGTCTTCCGCTCAACCGCTAGTTTTGCTGGAATCATTGCTGTTGTGTCATGTATTGACGACCTAAACACCACTGGCTGATCCAAGTCTGTTTGGTTCTCGTCAACAACCTCTTGCGTAACTTCATCTTCAGCAACTTTTCCCGCAGGCGCTTCTATTAACTCACGAACAAACTAGGGGGTTTTCTTGTTGACACCCATAGTTGGGTTTCCAGTCACTTCTTTTGTCGTTTCACGTATTTGTACTTCCTCTGCTAGTTCTTCTTCCATTTCCATAGCACCATTATAATTACATTAAGCACTAATGTAATCTGGAGGGAACCTCCACCTGTTTTATGCACTAAGCAGACTAACTGGGATTTATTTGAACACATTATCAATGAGAATATCAACTCTAACTTTCGCATTACGGATTCCAGAGACCTTGAAGAAGCCGTTCAATGCTTTACTAAACTACTACAGGATGCTGCATGGCAAGCTACACCAGAAAGAAGAAAAGTTTTACCTGATTATCATAATATACCTCTGCACATCAAACAACTTATTCAAGAAAAAAGACAAGCTCGCGGTAAGTGGCAATGAACGAAAAACCTCCAGTATAAAACAATTCTCAATAGGCTCACCCATAGAATTCGCGCAGCTATGCAAGAGGCCCGAAACGCATCGTTTGAACACTACGTAACATGTTTAACACCCCATGATCATTCAATATGGAAGGTGACAAAAAAATCAAATGCTCGGTAATCCCAGTATCCCCCATTCGTAAACCTGACGGCAGTTGGGCTCGAGCAAATGAAGATAAGGTGAATGTGTTCGCAGATCACCTTTCCCAGGTTTTCACCCCAACCTCATCAGAAATTGATGACTCAGAAATTCTAACTTACCTTGATGCTCCCTGCCAATTATCTCCTCCAATCAAAGCGTTTGCCTTCTCTGAAGTTCTCAGGGAGATAAAATATTCCAAGACACATAAAGCCTCCGGGTATGGTTTAATAGTTGGAGAAGTTCTGAAACATCTTCCCAAAAAAGCATTAGTACTACTTACAACTATTTACAACAGTATGCTCAGACTGTGCTACTTTCCAATCCAATGGAAATTTGCCCAAATTATCATGGTCGCAAAATCTGGCAAACCCCCTACTGACCCTACATCTTACAGGCCAATAAGCCTTCTTCCACTCTTGTCAAAAATATTTGAACAACTTCTCCTGACCAGACTAAAACAAATAGTGCCCTTTAGGTACCTGATCCCTGAACACCAATTTGGGTTCAGAGAAAAACATTCTACAGTGCAGCAATGCCACAGAATAGTGAACAAAATTAGGGATAGCCTGGAAAAGAAGACGATATGTGCAGCTGCCTTCCTGGATATTCAGCAGGCTTTTGATAAAGTCTGGCATGAGGGCCTTCTGTGCAAGCTGAAGAAACAACTTCCTGATCAACTATATTTACTGTTGAAATCATATGTGCAAGATAGACACTTCCAAATCAAAATCGAAGACACTGTGTCAGTAATCTCTCCTATAAAGTCGGGAGTGCCTCAGGGCAGCGTTCTGGGGCCATACTTATATCTTATATTTACTGCCGACCTACCTGTGACAGACTACACTACCACCGTCACCTTCGCTGATGATACCGCTATCCTCGCAGTAGATCCCAACCCGGAACGAGCCTCTGAGAAACTGCAAAGCCATCTTCACCTCCTGCAAGATTGGTTCCAGCGATGGAGGATCCGAGTTAATTCTGCAAAATCCACTCAAATAACCTTCACCATGAAACGTAGCTCTTGTCCACAAGTCACCATAAACGATGCCCCCATACCTATAAAATCAGAAGTTAAATACCTGGGGCTGCATTTGGACGACAAATTACCATGGAAAGCCCACATTCAGGCTAAGAAACAACAACTCAACTTAAAAGCTAGGCAAATGTACTGGCTCATAGGTAGAAAATCTCAACTATCTCTCGCAAACAAAGTCATCATATATAAAGCTGTGCTCAGACCAATCTGGACTTACGGTATAGAATTGTGGGGCTGCTCTAAACCTTCCAACACAAAGATTCTGCAGACAGTTCAGTCAAAAATCTTGCGTTGCATAACGAATGCTCCCTGGTTCATCTCTAATTATACTCTTCAGAAAGACCTCAACATTCCATACATTTCTGATGTCATCAAGATGCACGCCGCTAAGCACAGGAACCGCAACATAGGACACAGCAATAACTTGATCAACGAGCTCCTCAATCCATCACTGGATGTAAGAAGGCTGAAGAGACAATGGCCAGATGACCTGACCCGGTGAACATGGTAACCATCGCTGGATGGTTCCCACCTCAAGTGACGACTTATACATCACTTTTACTTATTACTCTGTGAAATGAGTAGATTGTAAAACTGCATTATAAAAAAAAATTTATTTATTAAAAAAAAAAAATAATATAATAATATTTACTTCGCTATAAAATATTCATTATCTATTGTTTCAAGATTTCTTTGTGACCGTATACTCATCATAAAATTAGATTTTATATCTTATATCTTATATTAGCAATTTTATGTAAAACATTTCTTCATTATACTATAATTTCTCGACTACTCAGTCTGAATGTGTGCTTTATAATAAATTTGTTAATATTTACATTATAATTCTATAATTCTATACTTAACATACCTTTTACGGCTTTATAATCATTTTAAAAAACTAATTGAATATTTCTAATTACAGTACTTTACTTTATATGCTTTCAATAAAAAAAATGTAAAGTATTAAATCAATTGTTAATTCTCCAAGCAAGGATTTAAATTATCTTTAAATTGACTGTTCATCAGTAAAGAAAATTCTTATTACAAGTAAATTACATTCTCTTATCTCCATCTACATAATTTTTCTTTAATTTAAAATATTTTTTTATTAATGTCTTTCACTGTATTTATTCTTTTATAATTATAAATTGGTTTTTCGTCACCTCAATTCTGCAGATTGTCCCATGTCCTCCAGTGATCCGTCGGTCCTCTCCTACTGGATGTCCTCTTGCGTTTTCCGGTTCCAATGGTCGTCCTATCGTCTCTCGTCCTTCATGGTCCCATCGGCTGGCTGTAGAATGGAATGACGTGTTGCTCTGGATCGGCTGCTGTTGTTATATAAACCGCCTCTATTGCTCTGCGTATCGTTCCTCTGCTGGATGTTCTCTCGCCATCTGTCTAGAGTGTAGATGTTTATCGTTGTAGGCTGTTTATAGACGTCCGATAATTGTAGTTACAGTTCTTTTTTTTATTACTTGAACTAATATGTTGTCCGTAATACTTTATAGTTTATAAATAAAAGATACTGTCGATATTAGACATAGCGTCTAACTATATCTGAAATAATTAAAATTTCGCGTCGCTGACGGACATAGCGTACCGCTGCAATTGAAAACTGATTGAAGAGTATTAAAAATTCGCGTCGCTGACGGACATAGCATACCGCAGTGACTGAAGACTGTTTGAAGAGTAAATTTGGCTCTCCTGGGCTCGTATTTATATTCACCAAAAAAACCACACCTGTCGCTACAGAATTGTACAGGTCAGAAGCTGTACATGGCGTCTGTTCCCTCACTCTCGTCTAATTTCACATATTCGCACTTTTTCGCCAATTGCAATGCCTAATGCGGATTTCAAGGTGATCTGACATTGTCTAATTTAATTATACACATTATGTGTAATTATCATAATGATCGCATCATTAGTGTAATTACTATGCTTTAAAAATCGCACAGAATTCGCACTGAACGTCATAATTACATAGAATTCGCACTGCACACGTGTCTGATTTTTATGCATTTTTAGAAGTCATTACACTCTTTCTACTATTTATGGTTCGTTTATAATTAAATAAAACTTTAATTTTGCATCTATTTGGGGTGAGATTGCAAACTTTCAGGCTTTAGCAGGTTTCACGTACACGCGTACACGCTCTCAGCGGCAATCGCGTGATGTTCCTGTTGATTCATGTTTATAAGCCAGCTTCCAATTTCACACCTGTTTGTCTATTACATATTACTTAAATTAATTTAAATATTTATTTTATTTCATATATGCGCATTGCAGCATATGCTTGTATTGTCGCAATATATATATTATAACGTACCAAATCCCATAGATTTGGGGTTATATGTAGAAAGTTTTAAAAATCAAGTATAAAATAAATTTAAGTCAATAGAACCATATCTCGCGCTGTAGCGAGCATCTTAAACGATTGTAAACGCCCGGCGGATATTTCCGTTGGTGTTATGTAACGCACACACACCATTATAAATTAGAGACACGCCCTAACTTTAAAACATTAATATTTCGGAAACGAATAAATATAAGCAAAATCCAAAAAAGCCAAAATGTTTACCGAAATATTAAGAATACGGTGTGCGAATTTCATTAAATATAATTAAAGAATTAATGAGCTAATTCATTTTATTTAAATAACGTCCCTAGTAAATGAGCTAGGAAGTTCAGATTTGGATATGTTATAATTGTAAAAATTACGAATCAAATGTATATGTTATAGTGTATATGTTTTTATTTTCTAATTAAATTATGTCCAGGGAATAAGAAGGATAAGATATTTTTGTTATAACTAAATAAGATAATTAAAAATGATAAGTATAAGATATTTTGTTATCATTGGATGATACAGTAAAAAATAATAGGAATAAGATGTTTTTGTTATAATTAGGTGATATATGAAAAATAACAGATAATAAGATGTTCTGTTGTATTCAAAATAATGTTAACTAATTTTCAAGTTTGTCAAGGCAGAGAGGCAAGTAGGAAATAGGAATGTCATAATTTTATTTAAAACTGTAAACCACATAAAAGGTACAAAACAGATTAGCTAATACACCACTCTAGAAAAACAGACCAGTAATATAAACCAAAACCATCTATCAGAGAGTCAAACTTACTTAAATAAATTCAATCAAACTACATAATATAAGGAATAGAATTTAATCCATACAACACAAAAATATGAAAATATAATCACTACAGATACAAATAATAACGAATGTAATGACAAAGGAAGAAAATTAACTTCTTTTGGAAATAACTAATACTATGCCTAAAATGGTAATTAACTCAGACTAAAAAGTAAATTAATCAATATTGAAGTGTTATAACAACAAAATTATGAACAATAAATAATAATCACGGAGTGATTAACATTATTTCATGGAAATATTATCAGGAAAACACTTGTAAACCATTTAAATACTAAATTTGTACAAAATATGAGGCCTACCATAAATATCAAAAATTGTAAATTTTAGGCTTATATGAACTTAAAACAGTCCCAGCTATATATCAAATTATGTAAAAATAATTTAAGAATATTGCTGAATAGTTAGATTTTTGTAAAATTAATAAATAATTGAGTTACAGCAATAAATAGGAAAACTTGTTATGTATATTTAGATGATTAACCAAATCTGAGGCATGTATTTTTATAAAAAAACAATGGGAAGAGGAAAAAGACATTTCATAAATTACCCCAAAACGACGACTTTCAGTCGCCAGTCTATTGTTAATAGTTAATATGAACAGTTCAGAAATTACTGACAGAAGACCGAAAAGGTATAAATTAGTGCAAAAACCGTGAGTGCAGCCTCGAAAAGTGTAACAGAGGTTAACTAAATAAAAATACCACCAACAGAGAATAATTAACACCAAACTAATACAGAACAACAGCAATAACATTATATAACACGAGCACAAGAAATCAACGGCCATTTTGAGAATATATTAAACCGTATTAGCAGAACACGAATACAACACATTTGAACACCGAACACTTCACCAGTAAACCATCACGAAACGACATAGCAGAAGAACACTCTACATCATATTCCAGGACAACTACAACTTCGCGGAGAAGGGAATACTCATTTATTTCTGAGGGAGAAGAGCAACCAGCATCAGCAGTGCATAGCAGAGAAATCGAGGTGACGGCAGCCATTTCCGAACCAGCACAAGACACCGCCTTCTTGAAGCTAGTGACGTCATTCGGCGAATAGTTCAATATTACTTTTCATAATTGACAATTTATATAATAATATTGTTTTTTCAGCCATAACACATTATTTTAAAAATAGCTGTAAAAATTGTATCTTGTTCCTTGCCCTCTCTGACCATTTCGACAGTTAAAAGAATCCTAATTAATTAATCTTGTAAACATATATTTTGTCAATTTTGTTTGCTACCGACTTGAGCAAATACCAACCAATGCCTGGTCCACGCGCAGCCAGAATGGCGCATAATTTCAAATGTTAATAAATGAACATAATTATTCAGTTATAAGAGTTTGTATTTATTTGTATAGTGAATGCTAGTTATTCTTTCTTCTAAAAAGTAATTTAGAGTGATAAAATAAATATTTAAGAAGAAGAAGAAGAGCAAAGTCAGAAGAGAGAATTAATAGATCTAACTACACAATTAAATTATTAATAGAAACAAATAGTTTCGAAGCACAAATTCTTACCTATTTAATTGGAAGTACTTAAAGCACATACAATTAATTAATTATTTATTAATTGAATTGAATTAATTAATTAAACCAAAAAAAATATAAGTAAAATTTTATAACTTACAAAAATTTTTTATTATCGACAAATCACACTTTATTATCATACATTATTTATATTTAATTTATTCTTTGTAATTGGGATTAATTACCTATTGGTGAATCCAAAGTGGAGCTGTATCATCGGCGAGTTCAACACCGAGATTCAGACAACATTTATTAGCATCACAATTTCTATCTTTATATCTTTATTTTATTTTATATTTGTAATTTCATTATAATATATATATATATATATATATATATATATATATATTACAACGTTACATATACATACATATACATGTGGGCATGTCAGGCCTCACGTTCAAGGGATACAAACTTATACAACGAATTTATATGTAAATTCGATATACAGTAATTCATGCAGGTTGTATAATTATACCAAGTGTATTTATAATAAGAGTATTTTTATTTATCAGTATTTAAAGCTCATATTTATTATTTATTCATTATTATAAATATTCATCAACATCATTAATAATTGTCGGTCACGATATTGCTCATTATTAAATGTTTATATCTTATGATATGCAACATTACACATATTTTAAAAAATCTCTTATATCTAAACATGTTAATAATCTTATATCTAGACATGTTATATAAGTGGTTTATTAACTTATTATAAAATTAAAATATTTTTATATTGAAATAAATTGTCTTATCTGAGATCTGACCTCTACTCGCTCAGTCTATACCAAGGTTTAAAATTCAATTATTTTTATATTAATTTCTTGTAGACTGGCCTTGTTTTAATATTCAACTTTAAATTAATCTTTCTATACTTCAAATATCTACTCACTTTACTATCTATTTTGATAATAAACTCTACTCTCTTTACTTTAAATTCTCTTTCATTTATGAATGCTTTTATATATATGCGATTGCTCATTCTTACGACTAAACATTTATTTACATTTTAACATATTATTACTAAGTATAAACTTTTCTTTGTTTTACTTTACTGTCTTTTGAAATCGTCTTTATGAGCTCTTTTTTTTTTTACAAATCATTTAAAATGCATTACGCATGTCACCTCGATTTCTGATGATCTTACGACGGTTGTCCGGGGTCCAGCGTTGTTCAGAGTTAGTTTTCCATTCCTCTTGTCCTGGCGTGGTCCTGGATACGTCTAGAGTCCAGCGTCGTTCTACGGCAGCTTTCCCGTATCTACTCTTGGTAGACTTACTATTGCGGTAATTACTTTTTCCGTAGTATTGTCGTGAATTTAACAAACGTTATTTCGTTTGTTACTGCGACTTGTAATAGAATAAAAATAAACTGTTTTGCCGACGGACAGCATGTCCAGCTGCAACTGTGTCTTGAAATGAAGAGAAGGGTTTTTGGTCGAACCCTTAATTTATACCCTCTCGAGATTCAGTGCCAGTCGGCTCCAAAATCGTCCTGTTGATACCTGCATATCTCGTGACAGCCCCCACTCCCGAACCTTTTCATCTATTTGCAATTATTAGCAAATAGCAATGTTTTGCACTGAATCGAGATAGCACAAATCATAGCTAATTCGATTAAGCACTCACTGTATTAATTTGAGCGTCTTAGGGTAATTTGCGTATTTTTTGGCACGTTTATTTTGCACTGTCTTCGCATAACGTGTTCTATTAACATCATCTTTTCACTGGGGATAACTATAAATTTTACACACACTTTGGTTTGATCATACACTAATTAGTTTTCGCACAGTGAATTAAAATAATTATTTTATCAATTACTTGGGGCGGGTTGCTTAGATTCCTGTCTATGCCTGCATCACTAACACACACAAGATACACGTGTAACACACATACAATTGAGCAGGTGTTCACTGCTTGTCGAAACAGGTTAATTCTCCCCTAATCTAACAATGAAATATTTTTGCAATCTCAGACCTGTCCATTTACCCGTAACTTATACAAATTATACAAAATTTATATTTATTTAAATTAATGGCTAATACAGTGTATGGCTGTATCGTTGCAATATATATATATATATATATATATTGGTACCCCCACAAGATAATTTGCAAAATATTGCGAGAATGTTACAGACATAATCATAATATGGTAGATAACACTAAAACCCAAATAAATAACTTAGACGTGACTAATAACCAAATAAATGGTAATACACCTGTAGGACAGAATACAACATCCAGTAATCAAGATAACACTACTACAACTAAAAAATATTTTTCCCTTCCATATGTCAAATCATTATCAGAAAGACTTTCCAAGATCCTCACTAATGCTAATCACAATACAAAAATAGCTTTCAAAAACGTTAACACTATCAATAATAAATGTTTTACTCATACTAAAGACAGGGATGAAATAGAACTAAGATCCAACATAATATATGAAATACCGTGTGAAGAAAACTGTGGAAAAAAATATTACGGTTGTTCTGAACAGTATTTTAAAAGACGTATTTATCAACATAAATATAGCTGCCAGAAAGTAAATACTAACAGACCTGATCCCACGGCCCTAACACAACACGCCCGTACACACGGTCACTCGTTTCAGTTTCACAAAGCTAAAGTAATTCATGCAGAAAGTAATCACTTTAAACGGCAATTCTTAGAAATGCTAACAATAGAGAAGAATAAACACCTTTCAGTTAACAAGAAAACGGACGTACAAAGTCTTAGCAAGTGTTATTCTAATCTTATTCACTCTTTTTAAAATAGACAATAGTTTACAGGTATAGGAATACTGAACAACTTTCTAGTTAGGTACTATTAAAATTTTATATCGCTGGCAGTCTGTCAGATAACTACATAACGCTAACACTATACAAATGTAATGTGTTATATGTGTATAAGTATGGAACAGTGATAAGTGTTTAGTGTAATGTGGTTGCTGTAGCTCATCTCACAGTTAATGTAAGTAAATAGTTATAGTAATGTATGACTTTACACACACCTATACACACTTACAAATAATATAATTGAGTAAGACTATATTTTAATGTTGTAGGCATGATTATGAGAAGAATAAATCTCGAAACGTCGCAAAACTGAGTTTTCATAATTAATGACCGAACCTCGAAATCATTAACAGTATAATAATACGGTCGATAATTAACATTCCTATATATATATATTGCGACAGTACAAATAAGTGATGTACTGAGCATTGGATATAAAAATTTAAATATACCTAATAAACTGTAAATAATTAATAATGTATTAGAAATAAGCATGTCAGGGATTGCAAGCTTGGCTCAGACAAAAATATGAACAGGTGTTTCGACCTGAATCGACGTGCACACACACACAAATGTAACTGAAAGTGTGTACACCAGTATTTGCTAGTGTGTGTGAACGCAGGTCTATGCAGGCGAGTTTACCACCCCAAGATGAATAATTGCATAATTACTGTTTTTCCGTAATTATTCATAAACTATAATTAAGAAGTGAAATCCAAAAACACAATAAAATTTAAGAAAATTTACTAAATACTGTGTACGAAAACCATGTGAAAGTGCCACACCGTACGAGTGTAATAGTGAAATAACTGTGTACAAATCGAAAGGGTTAAGTTGCAATGTCCAAAATTACAGTGAACATGTGTTGTAAAAATAGTTATAAGATAAGTATAAGAGTATACTTACAGGACTCTGCAATTCTCAGAAATATAAGAAATAGCGAAATTGACAAATAGTGGGGGAACTGAACCCAGAGACAGTTTCTGTCATGTCGATTTCGTACCACTGCAGGTGTTGATCAAGACATGAGTATAAATAGGACACACAAGCTACAGTGGTTCTCTTTCTTAAATCATCCACGTTGCAGCGGGAGCTTCTGCCCGTCCGCACAGAATATTTAAATTTTTGTAAATAGTTTCATCCTTCCAGTTACATACAGTTATGTAACTGGATTGTAAAACAAACAATTTTTAAGTAGCAACAAAATTATATAAGAAGATCCACATAAGAAGATCAAGTGACGTCCGAAACAGCACGAGGAGAAGTTCCAGAGAGAGTCGACGCTGGACAAGAGAGGAAGTCGACGCTGGACAAGAGGAGAAGAGAAAGGCGACGCTGGACAGAGAGAGAGTCGACGCTGGACAAGAGAGGAAGTCGACGCTGGACAAGAGGAGAAGAGAGAGGCGACGCTGGACAAGAGGAGAAGAGCGAGTGATGCTGAAGTTCGAGACGAGGACGATTACCGAGGGATCCAATGATTGAGTATGATTGATGACGATAAGGTGATAAACAACTTATTTATCTCTTAATCGAACAATTAACGTAAAGACAATTAAGGACATTCTTGTTCTATTTAAAAGTAAGAGTCAAATGTTTATTGTAAAATTTGAATTAAAATCATAGATGTATTGAAATAAGATTAACGTAAACAAGAGCTCAAATTAGTATTGAAATGAAAAGAATACAAAGCATTTAAGTAAAAATTAGCGTTTGATATAAATCAGTACTGAGAAACAAAAGATAAATTCAGTAACTATTGATATTTTTGAGTTACATTGCAATATATAAGAAAATATTTAAATATTAATATTTTGAAACACACTAATTGACTGAGTAGTCTGGAAATGTGATTTTTCGTTAATCCAATAATTAGTAGAATAGAATATTTAGTCAGTAAGGATGTATATAGCATAAGCCTTACGGCATAATAACGAAATAATAACGAATGTTTTAAGTCGAAGTAAGTGCCATGTGCACAATTTTATTAATATCAAATAAATTTGAAATACCGTTACAAGTTACATAGAGTTTTTATTACAGATACACCTGAAACCCAAATTAAATGTTATGTTGTTACATAATTTGTTGCCCTTGAACGTGAGGCCCGACACGCCTATTTTTATGTATATCGTATCGTTGCAAAAGAAATGGCTTCCAACGTGGGACATGACAAATTTAAATTATATTATATTTGCAATGTTATATTGTTGCAATATATATATATATATATATATATATATATATATATATATATTGTAGCATAACAAAATTATCACATTAAAATTTTAACTTAATGCAACATAAATAAAGAAGAAAGGGTCCATAGTGAGTGAGAAGAATGAATTGTTTAAAGATTAAACTAAAGAAACTGTACATTAAGTCAGTAAAATGTTAATAAGAATAAAAAATAACAAAGAAAACTATTGGTCAAAATAACCTACTATGTAAAAACCCAATAAACCAGCAGTATACCCAGTAGATTGGGGAAGCAGTAAAAAGGAAAGAAAAGAAAAAGGAGATAAAAAGGTGAAACCAATATTAATAATGGAAATTTATAAGGTCAAGAAGCAGAGAAACCACAAGACAAGAAATTTACTAATATAATAACGAAGAAAGGACAAAATAGGTCAAGATTCCTACAAAGAGCCTAGAAATAAGAAGAGCTATTCCAAAAATGTTAATAAAGGAATACATACCTTTGAGCTAAATTTAAAACTAACATATTTAGACCCCGTAACTCAAGTTACAAGATACAATCCAATGAAAACCGAGTTGTAAACTAGATATAAGTATTACATGTAACAACCAAAAGACTACCAATAGTGTAGAAACAAACCAAAAACTACCATAGTGTAAAAACAAAAGACTACCATTAGTGTAAGAAATATAAGGTGAAATACCATAAGAAATACAATAAAAGTTAGAGACTACAGTGAGTGTAGAGAATAACCAGTGACACACTATAATAAAAAATAGTGTAGGAAATAAAAATTATTTAAAAGGGCTGAGAACATTATTAGTGATAAGAGTTTTTTAACTAGATATAAGAAATAATATTACCCATAAAATGTTTTTTTTTTAATTACAGTTAAGTAAATTGTGACAAGGACAATAAATACCAAAGGACAGTTCACAACTGAGGGTATAACCAATAATAAAATGTTTGTTATTTATTGTTAATCAAATAATATGTTAGATACAAGGTGATAATAGTTATAAGATGTCTTTAATCACAGTTGAGTTAATACCAAAAGAGACATAAATACAAAAGACAGTTAATGACTGACAGTATTACTAGTAATAAGAGTTTTTATTTTCTAATTAAATTATGTCCAGGGAATAAGTAGGATAAGATATTTTTGTTATAATTAAATAAGATAATTAAAAATGATAAGAATAAGATATTTTGTTATCATTGGATGATACAGTTAAAAATAATAGGCATAAGATATTTTTGTTATGATTAGGTGATATATGAAAAATAGTAGATAATAAGATGTTTTGTTGTATTTAAAATCATGTTAAATAATTTTCAAGTTTGTAAGGCAGAGAGGCAAGTAGGAAATAGAATGTTATAATTTTATTTGAAACTGTAAACCATATGAAAGGTACAAAGCAGATTAGCTAATACACCACTCTAGAAAAAAACCGACCAGTAATGTAAACCAAAACTATCTATCAGAGAATCAAACTACATAATAGGGGATAGAATTCAGTCCATACAACACAGAAATTGAAAATGTAATTAGTACAGATACAATTAATAACGAATGGAATGACAAAGGAAAGAAAATTAACTTCTTTTGGAATTCTTGGATTTCGTTGTCCATGACGTGTCCGTTACTTAACTAAATATCACTATAATATTGACGACTCGGAACACAAAGTTTTTTATAAGTAAAAACGTAAAGTTTTACCTTACAGCCTAAACCGGCTTTCACCTATAGAAGGCTTCATCAGAGGCTGTCGTTAGTAGCGCTGCTCGTCATGTTCTTTTGGAAATAAATAATACTAGGCCTATAATGGTAATCAAATCAGACTAAACAGTAAATTAATCAATATTGAAGTGTTATAACAACAAAAGTATTAACAACAAAAGATAATCACAGAGTTATTAATATTATTCCATGGAAATATTATCAGAAAAAACACTTATAAACCATTTAAACACTAAATTTGTACAAAATATGAGGCCTACAATAATTATAAAAAATTGTAATTTTTAGGCTTAAATGAACTTGAAACAAACCCAGCTATATATCCAATTATGTTAAATTAATTAATCAATATTGCTGAATAATTAGATTTTTATAAAATTAAGAAATAAATGAAATACAGTAATAAATAAAAAAAAACCTATTATGTATATTTAGATGATGAACCAAATCTAAGACATGTACTTTTATAAATAAACAATGGAAAGAGGAAAAAGAAATATCACAAATTACCCTGAAACGACGACGTTCAGAGTTTAGTCTATTGTTAATCGTTAATATGACCAGTTGAGAATTTACTAACAGAAGACCGAAAAAGTATAATTTTGTGCAAAACCGTGAGAGTAGCTTTGAAAAGTGTAACAGAGGTTAACTAAATAAAAATAACACTAACAGATAATAATTAACACCTAACTAATTCAGAACAACAGTAATAACACTATCTAACACGAGCACAAGAAATCAACGGCCATTTTGAGAAGATTTTAAACCGTATTAGCAGAACACGAATACACACCTTTGAACACCGGACACCATCCCGAAACGACATCGCAGGAGAAGAGAGAACACTCTACACTACATTCCAGGACAAATCCAACTTCGCAGAGAAGGGAATACTCATTTATTTCTGTGGGAGAAGCTCAACCAGTTTCAGCAGTGCATAGCAGAGAAGTCGAGGTGACGGCGGCCATACTTTATTTCCGAACCAGCACAATACACAGCTGCTCGAAGCCAGTGACGTCTTTCGACGAATGGTTCGATATTACTTTTCATAATTGACAATTTACATAATAATATTGTTTTTTCAGCCATAATGATTTATTTTAAAAATTAGTGTAAGAATTGTATCTTGTTCCTTGCCTTCTCTGACCATTTCGACTCGCTAAAAGAATCCTAATTAATTAATCTTGTAAAAATATATTTTGTCAATCTTGTTCGCTACCGACTTGAGCAGATATCAACCAATGCCTTGGCCATGCGCAGCCTGAATGGCGCATAATTTTAAATGTCAATAAATGAACATAATTATTCAGTTATAAGAGTTTGTATTTATTTGTATAGTGAATGTTAGCTATTTTTTCTTCTAAAAAAATAATTTACAGTGATAAAATAAATATCTGAGAGGAAGAAGAAGAGCGAAGTCAGCAGAGAGAGAATCAACAGATCTAACTACACAATTAAATTATTAATAGAAACAAATAGTTTCGAACTACAAATTCATACCTATTTAATTGGAAGTAATTAAAGCACACACACAATTAATTAATTATTTATTAATTAATTGAATTAATTAATTAAACCAAAAAAAATATATAAGTAAAATTTTATAACTTACAAAAATTTTTATTATCAACAAATCACACTTTATTATCATACATTATTTATATTTAATTTATTCTTTGTAATTGGGAATAATTACCAATTGGCGAGATCACTAGTGGGATTTCAGTTATTATAAAATCAACTTAATAATTATAAAATCTATCTACTAATTATATATTATTCTATTTGTAAAAAAAAAATATATTACAAATTGGCACTCACAACAGTGGGGCATCATCATCTATATTATATTATTCAAATTCGTTCAATATATTACAAATTGGCTAGCCCAACAGTGGGGCTTTAAGGAGACTAATCTTGTGATTAGAACAATATCATCTATTCTATTTGTATTTGTATTACAATATGGGTACGGTAGTTTAGGTTTTAACAGAACTTTGTAGGCAATAATAATTGCATGATTGTCTAGTCAACAGCATTAACAAACACTGGCCACCCAAAAAATATTTTTTCTTTGTTTCGGTTAATTTGTTAAAATCTTTTTTAATGCTTCTTAATGTTACTTCATTAAGTGTTATCTTTAACTGTTAAACGTTCAGGTAATTTTTAAAACATTGTATTGTTAATGTGCTATAATCTTTATAATAACTTATTAAATTTATTTTTTCCTTTTGTTTTCCTTACAAAATAAATTAGAACCAAATAATTTTTACGATTGGCAGAGTTCTTCTTCTTCTTCTTCTTACCGTGACGTATCGATACTATCGCGTAGTCAAATAATCGAAAATGTAGTGGGGGTACAGATAACGAAAAAGTACTGTTTTTTAATATTAAAGAGGGTTTCAGAAAATATTGTATGTCATACGACTTCCACAGTATGGAAAAGGAATGAAATATCGTACTCAAGTCCATGCCTACGGAAAAGTCTGTGGGTTTCGATTTAATATTACGTCGTACAAAACAAACAGAATACATAGAAACGACATTACGATTGTTGTTTATACAATAATAATAATAATAATAATATATACTGTACACACATGTTCGTATATATTAGACCTGAGGTCTCGTTTATACGCTTACGAGCGTCGTTTTCACAAATTTCATTAGAAAGACGGATATTTCGCGTCGCAAAATAAATCTCCAAGGCGCTGCCCCCACACACACGAACACATGCTCGCATGCACGCTATCTCTGAATGAACGACACGGCAGTGGGGTATTATCAATGAGAAGGGAGAATCGATCAAGCGCGCCCACACTCAAATCAGGGAGATATATATATATATATATATATATATATATCCATCATTTTCTATATAAGTAACTCGATGTTTCTTGCTGTAATTATATAATTTGTGATGTTTTCAATTTGTTTCTTCTGCAAGTAGTATAATTTTGTATATTCTTTTTAACATCTGACGCACGTTTCACTGAAAAATATCAGTATCATCAGAGGTTTCTAAGTGAAACATTAACTTTATATATATATATATATATATATATATAAATAAACAGAGAGGGGGGAGACGAAGAGTGTGCGTGAGAGAGAGAGACAGGGGAGTGGGAGTGGGAGGGAGCATGAAACGCAGGTAATGATATCAAAGTTAATGTCACAGCGTACAAATAAACGCGTTTATGTTCATTAGTCCTAGTGCTATGTGGGTTCTGTGTTGTGTAATTACGTAATACGGTTAAATCGGGAGGAGCACTGTAATTGGTGGAAACCGGTCTTTGTCTGCCTGCCGCGACTGATGACATTTACTGCGGAATATAACGCGTTACGTCACGTTAAATGTTACAGGGCGCTGTACGCACTTCGTTATCAGTAATGTTACTGTCTGACGTCAAAAAAATATATCATTGTGGCGTACGGCGTTATGTTTAAAACAATCTACATTATCTTGCGGTTAAGCAATAGGTAAGAGAAAATTACAAGTGATGTCAGATCTACAAATATTTTGGGGGTATTTCATTACGTTTGAGTGAACTGACCCTACAGGAAGAAAAAGAGGTGAGAAGACTGTGAAAAGTCGGATGTGGGAGCAATGTATTATAAAGCGAAGAAGTAGTAGTATTGCATCATCTGCAAGAACAAGGGGAAAAGAGTAACTGTACACTGTATGTATGCTCCAGGTAAAGGCCAAAGTCAAGGGCAGGCACTCAAATAACGACGACGACGACGACGACAAACATAATAATATTATTAATTAATAATAATAATTAATTTACTATAGGCATATATATTTTTTTTGCGGGGGGGGAAAAATTTTTTTTTTCTGGTCTCCCGGTGTGTGAGACTCGCATCCACCAAAAAACCTCCACTTTACAGGCAGGGAACCCCCCCTGGAACAACTATTCGTATGGCTTCAGGGTGGCACCTCGTATTGCGCCTACTATGCTCCTACAGCTTTGTCTATATCATCGACTTGTGAGAGGGTCCAGTTTAGGTTTCTTCTGCCGTAGGACCATCCTCACGAAGGTCACAACCATGTCCCAGTTCTCTTTGCTGCTGAGCATGACGCCTATGATGTTATCAGGCGTCATGGAGCCAATCTCCGATTCCAGTCCTCGCCTCTCCAGCACCCACCGTTGACACTCGAAGAAAGTGTGATAAGCGTCATCAGAGTCTGAGTCGCCGTACACGCACGACGGGTCCTCCATCTTACCCATCCTTCGCAAGTATGCACAGAAATAACCATGCCCTGTCAGGAATTGAGTAAGGTAATAATCTACCTCGCCGTGCATTCTGTCCACCCATTCAGGGAAGTTCCCAATCAACCTCGCCGTCCACCTGGCTCAACTCTCCTGCTCCCATCGTAGTTGCCAGCTCCGCATTGTGACCTGGCCACTGTTCTTGCTTCTACGATCCCCAAGTCTTCCTTGGTCTCGTAGACCCTCCTCCTCTCCTCGGCCATCAGATCTATTGGCATTACTCCAGCGACGACCAACACTGCTGGTTCCGACACCGTTCTGTAGGAGCTTGCAATTCGAAGGGCTCCTCTTCGTTGTACCGCGGCCATCTGCTTGCGGTATTTTTCTTGCTTCAGTGCGTCGGCCCAGACCTCGCATCCGTAGACGAGAATCGAGTTGGTCACCGACATCAGCAGTCGCCGTCTTCCCGCAGCTGGGCCTCCGACATTTGCCATTAGCCTGCGCAGTGCAGCAACGACCTTAGCGGCTTTCTCCGAGGAACATCGGATTTGCTCCCAACAGGAGAGCTTAGTATCCAGGTGCACCCCCAGATACTTCACCTCTGGCTTTGATGTTATCGACCTTTCCCCACCACGAACTGTGTAATTGTGGGTATACGTCGTCGAGTGAGCAGCACTATCTCTGTCTTCTCCGTCGCAAGGCTCAGGCCGTATTCTTCCATCCAGGTGCGGACCTTGCGCATGACCTGGTTCAGCATGCGCTGTGGCTCCTCTGCGTCTCTCGCGGTGATCACGGCAGCCACGTCATCAGCATATGCTACCAGAAAGGTATCGTCTGGCATCTCCATCCGGACGATTCCATCATAGAATGCATTCCACAGGTCGGGGGCCAAGATAGAGCCCTGAGCTACGCCTCCTCTTATTTCTCTGCTGCATGGCCCATCTGCTGTGTCGTACCGGAGCTCCTTGTCCCTCAGGTAACTTCGTATTATCCGGAGCAGCACGTCCGGCACTTGAAAGACGTCCTCCAAAGCCGCTAGCAAGTCTGTCCACCTGGCCGAATTAAAGGCGTTGCGTACGTCCAGTGACGCTTCCTCCTCCTTTCCCTGGTTGCCAGGGTTTTGTTCTCCTTCCCGGGCTCCTTCTTCTGTAGCCGCCTTTTCGCTTCGCGGACTGATCTGGACTGCACCGTCTGCCATGCAGTGGGTGTGTCTTCTTTTACCTTCTTCTTAACTGTGGTCCTCTGTGGAAGGGGGCTGGTGGCAGCTCGGTTACTGCCACCTCCCGCAGAAGACGAAGCCACTATAGGCATATATAGTAATAATAATAGTAGTAGTAGTAGTAGTAGTAGTAGTAGTAATAATAATAATATTTAGTTTAGTATACATCTAGGAATTACTCAACAGTAAATCACCCAGAAGCACTTTATGCAGCTGAGTGTCTGACTCTGAACAAGAAAATGATGATGGAGGAGCTGGAAGTCACGGAAAATAAAATATTAAGGAAAATATTGGGACTCACTTAATATAGTCCACTATGATAAGTCAGAATTTGAATTTGTGCATAACTTTTTAATGTTGTTCATTGCATTGATTACTACGCGTGATTTCATTTAAAATAAGTCCAATAACGAAGTAATTACGACAAGATTAGTAAAAATTGTTCTTCAGATAATTTTTAATAAGAAAACTTGTGTTCATTATTTTAGTTTTGAAAAATACGAGCTAACGCGTAACAACACAATTTTCTAATTAAAGTTCAATAGAACAATGCTGTTATATAAAAGTTAAAACACTTTAACTTTATATTTTGTTAGATATAACCTATATTTTCGATGTATTTATTTTATAGTGACTCAATGGAAGTTAGTAATTGGTATCACGTGTTTGGACCACAGATATTTGGATATTTAAAAAAAATGTATAAATAATTTTGTAAATAAAATACGTTAACTTAGGTTACTTTAGTGACATCTGCAGTTATCAACGTTATCAACTGCCTTCTATAATGACGAAGAAACAAGCGATGCCCATGTGGACAATACTGGTGTCGACCTTATTTCCTTGGTTGTCGCTGCGTAGTTTGGTGACTGCTAGAGACAACGGTAGGCTGTAATTAATTTTTTATACAGTATTTCTTTCAAAAATAATTAAATATACTTCTTGTTCTATTTAAATTTTAATAAATGCTATCTAATACAGAAATTTTTGTTATGACGTATAGAAAACTTTAGAAACTGCTTTTTAGTAAGAAAAGTATCAATAAATTTTAAACTGATCTAAAATATCAAATTATTGGTCTTTGCAATTTTTAGACAATGTTAAGCATATTAATAAATATTCTTATAAATTGATCACTGTTATAACAATTAAGTAGTATATTATATGACCGTTAGATTGCAATTTATAAAAAAAGGTGGTAGGTAGTCTCTGGGTCACTACCGCTGAGGGTTTTCGCGGAAAACATCTTACTCTGGCGGTGTTGCTGGGGCGAGGTGTTTGTAGGTTTAGTATTGAACGAACTTACATATCTTATATTTTATTTGTTTAATTGACATTTATTTTGTTTTAATTTCAATTTGAGATTTATTGACTTTTAACGCTTGGCCGTCGTCCAAGTTGTCTGGGAAGTTGTTTGACAGTTTCATTCACATCACAGGGCACGTTAATCACTTGGCCCACAATACCATAGTTGCACTCATATCGAAGACGCCTGATTTGCATAAACGGTAGTCGCGGAGATATTAGACGTTCGCTGAGTGTGTTGGCTCGGTGGATACGTGAAGCCGTTACTCTTACTCAATGTTGGCACCTTTCCTTGTTTTACAGATGTCCAGCAGTTTGAGCACAACATAAACTGTTAAACGTCTTCATCTGTGAATTCTTGTTGCACGAATTGCAGCACAGCTGCATTGGGTCGTTTTAAATCATTGTGGAACCATATACGATCACAAACCCCTCATCTGTGAATTCTTGTTGTACGAATTGCAGCACAGCTGCATTGGGTCGTTTTAAATCATTGTGGAACCATATACGATCACAAACCCCTCATCTGTGAATTCTTGTTGTACGAATTGCAGCACAGCTGCATTGGGTCGTTTTAAATCATTGTGGAACCATATACGATCACAAACCCCTCATCTGTGAATTCTTGTTGTACGAATTGCAGCACAGCTGCATTGGGTCGTTTTAAATCATTGTGGAACCATATACGATCACAAACCCCACAAAAACCCAACTTGTTGCGTAGAACGATTTTTCAAACTACTCCGTCATCAGACACTAATGGGTTATAAACGCTAAATCTCGATCCATTCTCAACTTCCCATTTGCTTATATTTCGTAGTATTACATCAGTTCTATCTCACTGTCGACATTCGTTGTTTGTGAACTGGCGTTAGGCGTTGCGGCGTCTGCGCAGCTTGTGCTCGCCTCGACTTTTCGACGCTGCCTCATCCTCCGCATTCGTTCTGCTGCTGCCATAGAGGCCTTTTTGAATTCATAATTCATTCTTCTTTTACTTTGTAAACGTTTACGATAGGCATTTACCTTCTTGTTGTGAAGATATTTCGACATTTTTTAAATTTTAAGGAAAATTTGTTCAATTTCAACACTTTGTCACTGTATTGTTATTAAGTTCTTTCACTATTATCACTATTAGTATTTTATTTTATAATATTCATGGAGATTTATAAAGCGACATCTTAAATAATGTCCTACGCATTTGCGTTCCCGAGCTAAACTAATTTTTCCGTGCAGCGAACCGGTGATTTCCTTTCCAACTTGGCGGCCCTCTTGTGATGGCGTGTAACGTTACGCGCTCAAGGTTAATATTGGGTGACATTCTTTCATCCTTGCCATTTTGAATCGTGTATTGCTTATTTAAATATGCGTTATAGTTTTAAAGATAATAAAGTTTGTCTGGTGTACACAAAATCGTAACATCGACTTTCTCATAGGTCCCCCCCAGCGGACGCGCAGTGTTAAGACGTTTTCCGTCAATAAACAATATTCTTTTTAATCTTATGAATTTTAATTCTTGTTACGAAACAAAATTCTTGTTACAAAATGATTCATGTCTAGAAATTTTTATGTTGTGTTACGTAATCTCAAAAATATTCATGTTACTTATTTTTGTTAAAAAATGTTACATTATAAAACCAGTTGGAAAGTGTAAGAAAATATAAGAGAATTGTGGTTGTAAAAAATATGTTATAAAAACGTTGTGTTGCATTTTTATTGACAAAATAATGTAATTTCTGTTGGATTGAATTTTAAAATAAGCCTATGTATTCAATACGATTTAGACATATTAAAAAATTTGTATTACTTTAAACATGAATTGCATGACGCGATACTAATACAACGTAATAAGCTATTATAGTCTGAATTTTCTGTACCTTGTAAACAAAAAGCGAGCCAATTCTCGGAATTGGTCGGCATCGAATCTACTGTACCACGCAAGAGTCTGCATATAGCTTTCTGATAGTGGTAATTGTTTTTGCGTTTTAAGAAAGTAGAGCGTAGTTTACTAAATCCAAAAGAATTTAAGATTATATGCATTTTATATTTTGATCAACGTTGTGGTAATAGACTGGAAGAAAAATAATTAAAAATCTATTAGTTTTGCCAACTATTTTATTATATAAACACTTATTAGTATGAATTGAAAATATGAAAGTGCGAACGAATTAAAGTTTAATTTCGTAAAACATTCTCTTACTTTAAGAGGTGTTTAGTGGATAACATCGTATCTCATGTAATTAAATACGTAGCCTTCAGATAGGATTTACCATAGACAACAATCATTTGATGACACAGATTAATTCACTACGATCAACAATGTACTTCTAGGTAGCATTGGATCATTTTACTTTAAGCGGAGAGTGTCACTTTTTCATTTCCATGTAATTTAAGTGGCAGTTTTAGCTACACTTTGGTATTGTTATCTTAAAAACTAATTAGTGCTAGGACTTTGAAAGTTTTACACAGTCATTTTAAAACAGTTGCTGATAAGATGTATTTGAATTGTCCTGGTAAAAAAAAAAAATAAAAAAAAAGATTTTTCTAATATTTAATTTTCTCCATGAAAGAAAAAAGAAATTTGATTTTTTATTTTAATAGGCAGTTTAAAATGAATATTGACCATTCTATTCCATAGATCACTTTATAAACATTATAAATGTTTGGTACTACATATCCAAAAAAAATTTCGAGTCAATATAGTACTCATTATTGTGGAAATGTACTTAAATTTAAAAAACCACATTTTCAGAAAAACGTAATTGAAAGTAAAATTTACTTTTTCTACATTAAAACCCTCCAGAAACTAGTCTTCATCTTCAGTGGTTTCTCTCTTTCTCTTACATAACTTCCTTCTGACTCTTTGCTTTTTATTTTGTTCTAGTGCCTCTTTTTCAGCTTTAAGAACCCTGTCGTGGTCGATATTTCTTTTATACCATCGATCCATTACCTGGTTTAGTTTTCAGGCTTTCTATGACATTTGCTTTGGCTACGGAACTTTTGCTGAAATACGTTTGCATATGTAACACTCAGTTGTAGTGTTTGTAACCCTATAAACACAGTTTTCGTACCGTTTCCCATATGCGTGCAGTGGCTTTCCAAGCAAACACCGCTACAGTAATTCCTCTTTTGATAACTCCCTACACATAGGTCTTATGGCTTTCATATTTGCTTCTGGTAAAGAGTTCTTATGTGTATAATGTGTGTATGAAGATTGTTCCTTATTTTATTTGCACATAATATATACTATAGCGCATACAGTATAATGTATTCACAAAATCTGCTTTAAAAGCGCAACACTGGCTTATACTTTATAATTTTAAATCCATTTTCAGAACGCAAAAGTTTATAAAAGTATATTTTCTTAATTATAAAAAAAAATGGTTGCTTCTTGGAAGATAATAAGCAACTTTTATAAAATTTAATTTTATATTATATAATTTTATAACTCTTATAAATTTTAAATTTTTTGACCAAAAAGAATTATACTCTCCCATTAAGTAGCCCTGTATCTAAAAAAATAATTTCCTACAACTGAAAACAATTTTTCCTTCTTTTTTTTTTTTAAGATAACATTCAATACATTTATAGGAGACAGAAGGGACTTGTTTCAATTTTTAAGTTGACATAATTTTTCCACGTGAATCACTTATAGAATAAGTTATACAGTAAATAAGCTAATTTAATACTTCAACTACTTTTTCACATCCCTAATAGGCATTAATTTTTTTTGTTTTGGATTAATTATTGGAAAGTCAAATAAATTACGAATAAGATTGTGTGTTAATCTTGTAATAGAAATGTAAAAATCACTTTAAGTATACGAATTAACTTAATTAAAAATAATCTTGGTTACTATAATTTACTTTTGGTAAATAAAAATATATGTCTTATTATGATTTTAACGCATTCATTTTTTTTTGTCAAAATAAAAACCTTACTTATAAAAGGTGTTACACAGCACTTGACTCTAACCGTTTATAAATGTCAATACTGTGATTTCAAAACTTAGATGTTAAAGACAAACAATACTGTGACAAACTCAAATCTGTGACAAAATTTAACATAGACTGAGTTTCAAAACTCATAAATGATGGATGATTATTCTGGTGAACCCTCTTCCTGAACTGCTTCCATCTTGATATTTTTACGCTTGACCCGCAGAATCCGAAGTCGTCTTTAAAAGCCGTGAGTGGCGCGGTTGGAAGACCCCGCTGAAAGATCTACCAACCTTTTAACAGGGTAGTCTAATCGCCGCTCACAGTTTCTGAAGAACTCAGGGTAGAAATGCGAGCGTGAAAATATTAAAATTAAATTATCTGCCCGGATGGAGGCAGTTCGGGAAGAGGTTTCACTGGCTGATGTTTGCAGAACGCCTTGAAAGTATGATCCTTGAACCAACAGTCAAATATTATATATAAACGACCAGGAGCTGATTCGTACAAACTGTTCTAAACCGCTTGACGGAAAAAGAAAATGTATTTAGAAGATGTCAAGTTAAAAATTTATTACAGTCCCTTCAAAAAAAAAAGGGAAAAATGGAAACAGAAATCAAGAGAGAGTGGTTGTAGCGACCAGACGGAATATTTAACTAGTGATAATGTGATGTATTTATAATATACACACACTTATTATTTACTAATGATACCTATAATCTCAATTTTCTATTGTAGTGTATTTATTGTTCATAGCCTAAAGATACCATACATACGATTTGCAATAAAATTTTTGAGTTCTCGGGAAACTTTTTTTCTGACGATGGTCTATGACCGAAATCGATCGTTTTTAAGAATGTTAGTAATAAAACAAATATTGCAAATCGTATGTATGGTACCTCTAGGCTATGAAAAATAAATACACTACAATAGAAAATTGGGAATATTTAAGTTACGATGAGATATTCAACTGCCTAAAGAAGGTACATTTTAGAATACTGGGTATACAAAGCTAGTGGCGAAAGGGCGCGCGATGTTACTGAGCGTTGTACAAGCAATCAGTTGTTACATTTGAGCCGTGTCGTAAATTTAATTGTCTACGCACTGTGGTGTAGTGTAATTAGTCAGGGTGACAGCGATCGCGTCTCTCACATCCAACCGAAACCTTAATTTCCTGTTTGAAATGCCCCTCTGAACCGAATACTGAAACTTCACACTGCCAGAGGTAAAGTAAGTTTTTTAATGTAATTTTTACTTCCATATTCCTTAAGGAATGGAAGTATGGTGATGGCAAAAAAAATCGTGTTCGAGATTATTGCAGATTCTGATTCTACTACACTTAAAACATGAAAAAAAGTCGTTTTCCGAAAAGTGTCTGTGTGTCTGTCTGTCTGTCTATCTGTCTGTCTGTAGATTTTTTTTCTATGGCAAACGATAACTGCCGCAAATTCAAACAGAATCAAATAATTTTTTGCATACAGCCCTGATTTGCACAGTACTCGCGACCTATTGTTTTTAGTGAAGATCGGTTGAGGGAAAGGGGTAGTTTACCTGCAACGGTTTTTTTTTGGCAAGGGTAATTTTGTTTGTTTGGCAAACGATAACAGCCGCAAATTCAAACAGAATCAAATATTGTTTCGCATACAGCCCTGACTTGTAGAGTTCTCAAGATCTGTTGATTTTGGTGAAGATCGGCTAAGGGAAAGGGGTAGTTTACCTGTAACGTTTTATGTTTTAACAAGGGTATTTCCTATGGCAAACGATAACAGCCGCAAATTCAAACAGAATCAAAAGATTATTTGCATACAGCCCTAAATTGTAGAGTTCTCAAGACCTATTGTTTTTGGTGAAGATCGGTTGAGGGAAAGGGGTAGTTTACCTGCAACGTTTTTTTAACAAGGGTATTTTCTATGGCAAACGATAACAGCCGCAAATTCAAACAGAATCAAATAATGTTTTGCATACAGCCCTGATTTGTAGAGTACTCAAGACCTATTATTTGTGGTGAAGATCGGTTAAGGGGAAGGGGTAGTTTACCTGCAACGTTTTTTTATCAAGCGTATTTTCTATGGCAAACGATAACAGCCGCAAATTCAAACAGAATCAAATAATTTTTTGCATACGTGCCTGAATTGTAGAGGTCTCAATGACTTTCGATTTTGGTGAAGATCGGTTAAGGGGAAGGGGTAGTTTACCTGCAACCTTTTACGTTTTAACAAGAGTAAAGTACTTGAAAAATTATTTAAACTTTTTGAAACATGGTAATTGTTAAAAATAAAATAATTTTGTTGCCAGGCAATAAAATTATAATTTTTTCATTTTAATGTAATATAATATTTTTCATTTAATACAGCAATAAAAAGGCAGGTAAGATACAGCCTGGCTGTTTGGCTGAAAATGATTTTAAATATAAATCTTAGAATATGGAAGTCATGTATGGTTCTCCATACCGATATTTAATTTACTCCCGGTGTTAAGGTAGACTAGACGGCGAGCGTTGTGGTTAAGATTGGTTTATTTGAAGGGATATACTGAAATTTTAATACATTGTAAAACGCTGTTAGTCTACCTACTTTTAGCTCAATTTTCGCATTAACATTCTTAGAAAGACTAGACATGAAATTATGAAAAATCGCAAAAGTGTCATCATTTAACCATGAAAAAACTATGCGATCCAGTAACGCGTGGAATCATTAAAATTTATATAAGGAATGCTTGTCCTATTGGCCGAACTACGTACTTTACTTAGAACTTACGGTCGAAATAATCACCCTGTAGAGTCCACAATTCGTGGTCCAATCACCAAATTTAAAAGAACCGGGTCAGTTGCCTATACGTTTACGAAACACAAAACAGTTGAAGATACTGCTGCCGTTCGGGAAGTGTTGGTGGTAATCAATTCCATGACGATCAATTTATCGTCGGGCACAACTACTTGCAGCAAGGCCGCCCGCACACTGGAGCGACATTTTGTTTCGCAACAGAACCGTTTTGACGCATCGTGTTGTAAAGCATCGGTTCGGTGGAGAGAATCATGAGACACTGACTCACGACAAAACAATTTCTCGTTAGCTGTTTTTGAGATGTAAAAGTGTGTGGTTCGTGGGTTCGTGACAGGCATTATTTTGCATCCATTCCAGTTTCAACTACACCTACACTTGTTTCATTTTATACTCTGTAGCAAATAATAATAATAATAATAATAATAATAATAATAATAATAATAATAATAATAATAATAATAATTATTATTATTATTATTATTATTATAAATACACAACAATATGCGAGAATCAGAAGGAAAGAATATTGCACCCACTTTCCACGTAGGATTAAGAAAATGTAATATAAACTTCCTGTTATTGTGTGGTGAGAATCCAACGCATGCGCAGTTCAAAATGTCGCAAGCTATTTTGTTGCAAGACATGAATTTAAGCGAGCTTCGTCTTTTGTCACGAAGGGCCTCGAGACACCTCTAGACAATGTCGCAACCAGTGTATGGCGCTTTATAGATCCTAATGGCATTAGAGTCGTCTGTGACGCTTTGCGACACAATGCGCCAAAACGGTTCTGTCACGAAACAAAATGGTCGCTCCAGTGTGCGGCCTTTGACTGGCGAATTATACGTTGGAACTTAGGATTCCAATTAACACCAGGACTGAAGCTAAACGACGATAAACAGCGTCTTATTTCCGCTGAATGGGCTCTAGAGCAGGTGGAACTTGACCATGGTTTTGAATGAAAAATCGTCTTAACTGATAAAACTTATTTTTGATTAACGGCTTTGTTAATAAGCGATATTGTCGCATTTTGAGAGATCAAAATCCACAACATATTCATGAAATTTAAACGCATTCCAAAAAAATGCCTATTTCCTGCGGATTTTGATCTGGCAGACTAGTCGATCTTTATTTTTCCCAAAACGAGCACTTACTGTCAACTACAAGAGGTACCGAGAGATGATAATAGATTATTTTTAGTCTAGCTTGGACGGTACGGACCTAACTGATATGTGTGTTTTCAACAAGACGGCGCTGCGTGCCATGATTCACGCGAAACATTGGGCTTGCTGGTTGAAAAGTTTAAAGAATTCGTTATCCCGCGAAGGGGTGTAATGTCAAGTGACCACAGAGATCGGACGCCTTTAGTCAATTATTTGTAGAGCTATATTATATACTGGTCTTATGCCAACAAACTACAAACGATTGATGATAAAAGGCAAAATCGTTTGCGTCATCCATGAAATTAAGCTCCATTTATAGGGAAACGTTTTCCAAATTGGACAATCAGGATGCACTTCACCATACAAATGGGAAAGACGATACTGTTCTTCATAGTTAATGGTATCGAATGTACTTTAAAATAAAATAAAATTATTACATCGTAAATGTAACTTATTTTATTTAAGCTCAAAATTCCACCGTAATTACTGGAAAACTATCTTAACATATTGTTACGTAATGCGGAAAAAGTGTACTCCAGTACAGAGCCTTCTACGTGCTTCTAGGCTATTCCAGTGGAATCCGGCTGTAATGTTGTATGCGAACGTGATTCTCAACGCGTTAGCTAGATTGTGCCAGAATTCGCCGGCCGCGCGCACTGTATCAAGGCCGTAATCAATTACGCTCTAATGTTTTCCTTTATTGCTGATGCTGATGCGTAGTATCGACTATCGTCTATTCTGGAACATTTCTGCTATCTATTTACACGACGACAGCTGCGCTTAGCAGTCAGTTTATTTTAGGCGATTTATTTCAGTGTGGTTCGAAGTATTGTGGCGAAGTGTTATGTGTTTTATAATTATGCGGGACATTTGTAATACAATTGTGTTTTATATTAGTTGAAATTTTCATTGCGTGTGAACAATTTTTATTTGGTTTGTTGTAAGAGACTATCTTCTTGATTACAAACTGTTTAATTGTGATAATTAAAGCTGGTGATTAGTGACTTAATTGGTGTCTTATATTTTGTTTTCCACTGTACCATACGACGATCATTAGACCGTCATAACAATATTATTGTTTCCACTATAATCAATAAATGATATTGCATAATTAACAGATGAGTTATGAAAGACTCTAAGAACAATATTAGAGAAGTACAAGAATGTGGCGCAGGCGCTATAGTTATGAACTATACCATCTATACAAAGAGCCGGACATTGTCAGGACAATCAAAATATGCAGGCTAAGTTGGGTTGGAAATATATAGAGAATGGAGGAAGGACAAACATATCTTCTAGCAGAAACCAATGGGTAGTAGAGCAAGGGGAAGAGCGCAAAGTAGATTCAAAGATCAGATAGAGGAGGGCCTCAGATAGTTGAACATAAGAAACTGGAAAGCCAGGACACGCAATAGGGAAGAACGGAGACGACTCTTGGAGCAGGCCAATACCCCCCAAGGCTTCTAGAGCCACGGCTGATGATGATGACAGATCTTCGCTTAGTTGTAAAGCTATCAAAATAAAATAATTACTTGGTTATATAGTGATCGATTGAGATAATTAAAACTAACTCTCAGCACGCCAGAAATGTATTGACTACAAAAATAACAATTTCACTTCCTTTGTAAAACATCTGTACTCAGAATAGACAACTGTACTCTTCAAAAGTGTTTTACATACTTGGCTTTTATACACTGTTTGCATAACGGGATGGTAGAACGGCCAATATAGTCTTGTTATTGAAACCCTTTGCGAGCAATTCACTCAGTCCGTTGGTTTAGTTTTTGGTTAACACGAGAAAACGTTTACAAAGTACAAAGAATAAGTACTGCTGTGAACGTAAAACTCTACCGTACATCACAAAAGATTTCAGTCAATAACCGCCCTCCCCCCACCGCACATACACAGAGTCAACAGAAGTCTTGCTTGCCGACAACCACTTTGCGTACTCTGGGGAACTACAGCCATCCAACCAAACGTCAACACCTATAGATGGATTTTCCATCAGTCACATTACTTCCACTCAGAGTTTCTCTATCTCTGTTTTGCGTTTGCATGTTTCTTGCCTGTCTCTCCATTTCATGCTTTCGCTTTGTCTCGGCTAGGCTTGCTCGATTTATTTCCTCAGTCTCGTTTGAAGTTCACTTTAGATTACACTTTCTGGCGCTCATATGCACGCTCGCTTACACACAGCCAATTTTTGTAAAGACGACTCGAGGGGAAAACAGTCATATGAAGAAGATTTGCAAAAAACAGCCTAAATTAGATTTTCAGAGAGCACGACTTACCCTAAACGTGCTTTTAAAACATGAGAGGTTTCATTCCTTTTGTGTTGGTAAGATTTGTTCTTTATCTTGTTGGTACATCCTCTTCATTCACTTTTTTAAATATCATATATATATATATATATATATATATATTGCAACGAATCACAGGATCATGATAGGCGGGGCAAGTTCATATATTACACAGACAATGGACATTCATATTATATTGGTAGATGGTTAAGTTTGGTTGTTATCAATTGTATTTAGTAAGGTTAAGGGTTTAGTTTAGAAAAACTGTGCATTATTATTTATGGTTATTCATGTACTGTGTTAGTGGAAATGTGCGCGCGTGCGCGAGTGGGAAACGTTTCCCGGGCGGTGCGTGAAGTATTATCGTTGTTTTGACATTAGCTGAACTGAGACATGTGTATCGCTACAATCCCTATACCTGTCGGACTATTGTTTACGTTCATGTATATTATTAGTATGTAGGCAGTCATGCATGAGATACGAGTAGTCTGATTACCGCTATGCATGCTGTTACAAAGTAAATGCACTCTACTGCATGAAAAGTGCATGGTCACCTTTACTAACCATGTGACTTCCATCCACCAATAGAATGCTGACTGGTGGTTGGAAATTTTCTTAAGCCTGTCGTTACACAGGCAGTTCTTCTACGCCATCTACCGCGAACGGGACGTGCACTCCTTGTCCAAGAATTCTACCGCTTGCAAGGTGCTGTAAAAACTATTCGTCGTTAGTGAAACGGGAAGACTCAGAACTGTGTGTGTAGTACATTTGCACACACCAGTGTTTTAACGCATTGTGCGAAAATTTACAAGCAGTTCTTCACTGCTGCTACCGTGAACGGTACATACAATTCCTTGTACAAGATTATACCGCTTGCAAGGATTTGTTAAGACTTTTCGGGGATAGTAACGCGTGTGACGCATAACAATCGATTTTATATCTTTACACACGATATTAATATTGTAGTATTACGTGTGTAAGAAGTGAGTGTAACTGTATCACTGTGCGAGATTTTCCGCAGTGACAGTATCATTAATTGTTACGCAATAGTTCCATCAAGACGTTTCCGTGCTAGTGCAAGATTTCCTCATAGGGTGGTCTGCTGATCGCGGTAGACCTTGGTATTCGCGAGAACACTTGAAGAAGCCGGAGAGGTATAAGCTCAATATACCGTTATTGATTAAACTCACTGTCACCTGAGATATTACTTGGTCTTAAACTCTATATAAGTTTTGCGAGTAATAAAATCCGTATTACCGTTGTGTGCGAAGTGTCGGATTCATCGTGGGAATTGCAGGACATCAGCCCAGCTGTTATAGGACATCAGCCCAGCTGTTACAGGACATCAGCCCAGCTGTTACAGGACATCAGCCCAGCTGTTATAGGACATCAGCCCAGCTGTTATAGGACACCAGCCCAGCTGTTATAGGACCAGCCCAGCTGTTACAGGACGCCAGCCCAGCTGTTATAGGACCAGCCCAGCTGTTACAGGACGCCAGCCCAGCTGTAAACGTTTCTGGTGAAACGTCTGTCATTTGTAAGCCACACCTGACGAACCATCTATACCGCAAAGACCGGCCCTTCTCTTCAACAACATCATCGTGGGAGTCTTCTTATGTAATGTATCACGTCTTGCGTATGAACATTATTTAACATTTAAAAGAAAGACTCTATATCAAACATTACATTCTGTACATTTCAAATATACCATATAAACTATAACTTGTGTTTGTACAATAAATAATCTTAAACCCTCCAATATAGACTTGTAATTTGAAATACACATACTATCATATCCTATGCGCCAATAGTTTAGTAATTTGTGTTGTCGCATAGAGATATTATGGCGCCCAACGTGGGGCTCGTAAAATAGCGGTAATGTTATGCTATTATATATTTGTCTATGAATATAAAATTTGTTGGAAAAATCCGACGTAAAATTGTAATTAACGAAATAATTGTGTGTGTGTTGTTCATATGAAAATCTGAGAATATAATTTTTCATTTGTGCATATTCTCTTGTATATCATATATGAACAGATTTTATCAGTATATTGGAGGTAGATTATTAGTTGTTGTATGTTAGATAAGGTATTTACATGTTGATATTTTGAACTGCTTTTTCTGTGTGCGTATAAACTGGTTACCATATGTTCTAATCTTGTTGTGATAATAATAACTTGCTTTGCGTATAAATCAATAAATTTAAATTTACTAAATTTTAAATTAAAATTTAATCATTATGGCGGATACTGCAGAAATCAAGAATCTTTTAGCTGCCGTATTAGCGAAGTGGGAAACCATGTCCGAAGAAATGAAAGCCTGGCGTGAGGAGATGAAAGCCGAGGAAGAAGAGATGATAGCCAGTAGGCAGAAATTTTGGGAAGAAATAGACGCCGATAGAGAGGAGAGGATGGCGAAACTACAGGAAATGTCAGCTGATATTGAAGTAGATTTAACTGTTGAGAATATTGTACCTTGTGATAATTTTGAAGTACCAAATGTCCTTGTGGAACATACTCTCAAGGAAAATGTAATATGGAAGTTAACCAAGATGTGACATCTGAAGGATTAACGGAGAACAGTAGCGTAGCAGGTGAACTTGAAAGTGATTATACAGAAACCACCTTATTAGGGCCTAGTAGTTCATATCTCGGTAAAGTCGAGTATTTAGATTCTGCATCAGATTGTAGTGAAGATAACAGAAAGGAAATTAGTAGTAACAACACTGTTAGTCTGGAACATACTTCAGGTAAGTGCTGTGATGAGGTGATAGTTTATAGTGTTACAGATATAGCATGCGAGAACCGTGAACGTATGATAGAATCTGAAGCTATCATGGATGCGGACAGTGTATGCATAACACATAAAAATCCCGAACCAGTAGTAGAGCCTGGAACTAGTATGGATACTAACGGTGCAAGTATCTATGACACATGTCGAAATGATGAGGTACTAGGTGAATCTATATCAGGTACTGAGGTGTTTACGGAGGACGGAGAGGTGAATGATACTGGTGACAATAAGGTGACAACAATTATGGTAAATAATAATGTACCGCCGCGTAATCAGTTTCATGTTCAAATACCACAAATTCAGCCGCAATCACAACAACATAAAAATACAACTCAGCAAATTAATACCAACTTATTAGCAACAGTTACTGAAAATGATTCAGTTGAAAAGCAGTTCAATCAATCAAGTATGAAAAATGTTAGTTATAAGAATAGAACTGTTATGTATGGCCTATATCCTGCCGAAATTAGGGATAATTTAGTATGTAATAATGATAATAGTAATAAACATGAGGGAAATATTAGTATTGAAAATTGCACCGACCTTGTTGTCGAAGCAAAAATCAGTGGTTATGTTGACGAGATGTTGTTCGACAGCGGCACAGAAATATCGCAGTTGGACGAGCAGTTGCGAAAGAGGTGTAAAAACCACTTTGTACAAATGCCGATTCTGCAGGTAAGTCACACAAGGATAAAATCAGCAACGTGTGAGTCGCAGGTAATTGAAAAACAGGCAATTAAAGCAACATACGAACAGGGTACGGAAGTAGATGCGACCGTCCTTGGAGTTAAAAAACTCGGACATAATATTATTTGGGAAGTGGATAAATTGAATAAATTGCATGCTACATTGGAATGTCAGAAAGAATTATTGCAAGCTAAGGTTGATTGTCGACCTCACGTTATCAGACTGGGACGCTCGAAAGATAAGATAACGAATAACTCACCGACCCCCAAGGTTCAGTTAATGAGTTGCGAGATAAGGCAATTACGGCGTATATTAAACAAATTCAAATCTGTATTTCCAAGTAAACGTGTGCGTTTCAAAACTGAGAAAAATTTATACAAAAAACTCAGAAATAAATGTCAGGATATAGGGGTAAGAATGTGTAGTGATTTAAATATGTCAATTCAGGTTTAAATGTTGTATGTAAGATGGCTCTGTGAATGAACAATAATCTAGTTTTGATAAGGAATGTTGTCTGTGTACCCTATGACCCTGCATAAGATGTCGTTATCTGTGTGTCAAGAACATGTGTGTTTGTTTTGGTTTGAAGGTTACCACGTGTCTTTTGATTTGATGCTTCTGTCAAAGTGACAGTTGGAATTGTTAGTATTAATTGAGGATGTTTATTTGATTTTAGTTCGAGGGTATTATTATTATTTCAGGATTAGGAAGTTGTTTTGGTTATATTGAAAAAAAAAATTTTATTTTTTGTTCGTTAACTAAAAAAAAAAAAAATTTTTTTTTTGTGCGGGAAGGAGTTAATCCTGCAACGAATCACAGGATCATGATAGGCGGGGCAAGTTCATATATTACACAGACAATGGACATTCATATTATATTGGTAGATGGTTAAGTTTGGTTGTTATCAATTGTATTTAGTAAGGTTAAGGGTTTAGTTTGAAAAACTGTGCATTATTATTTATGGTTATTCATGTACTGTGTTAGTGGAAATGTGCGCGCGTGCGCGAGTGGGAAACGTTTCCCGGGCGGTGCGTGAAGTATTATCGTTGTTTTGACATTAGCTGAACTGAGACATGTGTATCGCTACAATCCCTATACCTGTCGGACTATTGTTTACGTTCATGTATATTATTAGTATGTAGGCAGTCATGCATGAGATACGAGTAGTCTGATTACCGCTATGCATGCTGTTACAAAGTAAATGCACTCTACTGCATGAAAAGTGCATGGTCACCTTTACTAACCATGTGACTTCCATCCACCAATAGAATGCTGACTGGTGGTTGGAAATTTTCTTAAGCCTGTCGTTACACAGGCAGTTCTTCTACGCCATCTACCGCGAACGGGACGTGCACTCCTTGTCCAAGAATTCTACCGCTTGCAAGGTGCTGTAAAAACTATTCGTCGTTAGTGAAACGGGAAGACTCAGAACTGTGTGTGTAGTACATTTGCACACACCAGTGTTTTAACGCATTGTGCGAAAATTTACAAGCAGTTCTTCACTGCTGCTACCGTGAACGGTACATACAATTCCTTGTACAAGATTATACCGCTTGCAAGGATTTGTTAAGACTTTTCGGGGATAGTAACGCGTGTGACGCATAACAATCGATTTTATATCTTTACACACGATATTAATATTGTAGTATTACGTGTGTAAGAAGTGAGTGTAACTGTATCACTGTGCGAGATTTTCCGCAGTGACAGTATCATTAATTGTTACGCAATAGTTCCATCAAGACGATTCCGTGCTAGTGCAAGATTTCCTCATAGGGTGGTCTGCTGATCGCGGTAGACCTTGGTATTCGCGAGAACACTTGAAGAAGCCGGAGAGGTATAAGCTCAATATACCGTTATTGATTAAACTCACTGTCACCTGAGATATTACTTGGTCTTAAACTCTATATAAGTTTTGCGAGTAATAAAATCCGTATTACCGTTGTGTGCGAAGTGTCGGATTCATCGTGGGAATTGCAGGACATCAGCCCAGCTGTTATAGGACATCAGCCCAGCTGTTACAGGACATCAGCCCAGCTGTTACAGGACATCAGCCCAGCTGTTATAGGACATCAGCCCAGCTGTTATAGGACACCAGCCCAGCTGTTATAGGACCAGCCCAGCTGTTACAGGACGCCAGCCCAGCTGTTATAGGACCAGCCCAGCTGTTACAGGACGCCAGCCCAGCTGTAAACGTTTCTGGTGAAACGTCTGTCATTTGTAAGCCACACCTGACGAACCATCTATACCGCAAAGACCGGCCCTTCTCTTCAACAACATCATCGTGGGAGTCTTCTTATGTAACGTATCACGTCTTGCGTATGAACATTATTTAACATTTAAAAGAAAGACTCTATATCAAACATTACATTCTGTACATTTCAAATATACCATATAAACTATAACTTGTGTTTGTACAATAAATAATCTTAAACCCTCCAATATAGACTTGTAATTTGAAATACACATACTATCATATCCTATGCGCCAATAGTTTAGTAATTTGTGTTGTCGCAATATATATAAATATTAAAGTATTATAGACATCAAGAAACGGACTGTAGCAAAAAGTGATTGAAATATATATATATATATATATATATATATATTAAACTTTCACTGTAAACACTTAATTTTTGGTTTTGTTTCCCAGACGTTTCGACGTGGTGTTCGTCTTCCTCAGTGGGATTTAAAACACTCCACGTTTATTTAAAGTAAAATCTACTTGTATTTTAAATCCCACTGAGGAAGACGAACACCATGTCGAAACGTCTGTGAAACAAAACCAAAAATTAAGTGTTCACAGTGAAAGTTTAATATATATATAATATTTGTTCTTTGTTCTGACTTACTTTACCTAAATCGGATGGTAATGAAAAAGTATCCACTTTTGTTAAACAAGGGGATTGGGCATAAGGTTAACAGCCTATCCTGTACAACAAACTTTGTTACGGAACACAAAAAGATTATCTCAAAAATGATCAGAAGTTGAAATTAATTTGTTATTTGAATTTAATCTAATTAAGTTGTTCCGTACAAAATTGTCTTAAATTTGAACCATCAGAAATATAAAACAGTAGTCCCTGGCGGAATTATTATTTAGGTTATTTTTACTTGTGACGTTTAGGTCACGAGGCTGTTGTTATGGATAGGAAATAGTATTGTGGAAAGGATCTCCGCAAATTACTGCATGCAATTCCGGATTCTTTCACGGCCGGCGCCAACATGGTTAAAATGATTGTTATTACCACCCCCGGGCTATTATTAAATTGTTGTTATCCAAGCCATGTAGGCTTGGACGTACAGGAGGCATCCCCTCCACTAAGCTATGAGTGCTGTAGGCCAATAACCTCCACAGTCGAGACCACACTTATTCAAAAAAAGCGAAGAGAGAGCACGGGACGACGATCTAGAGGAAGACCCACAACGACATGGCAAGACAATGTGCAAACCTTCTTGGAGGACAGGGGAATCCGTTGGAATCAGCCAAGGGCGCTGGCTCTCCAGAGGCAACAATGGCGATCTCTGCAACTCCTCGACATCCCAGGGTAGAAGAGGATGCGACTAAGACTAAGACTAAGACCAGCCGGGCTGTTAGGCCGTGTTCGACTGTTATTGCAGACAGACGTTTCGGCCCCAGCATCGGAGGCCATCTTCAGTGTCGGAAAATGTTTGCCAAAGAGTCCACCATTTCTACCTCAGTTCTGGGGTGGCGGACACTTTCCCAAACATTTTCCGACACTGAAGATGGCTTCCGATGCTGGGGCCGAAACGTTTGTCTGCAATAACAGTCGAACACGACTTAACAGCATAACAATAATTTCAACAATATTGCTGCACTTTATTATTAAAGTTTTATCTCATCTCCATCTTTTCCACCATTAAAACGCTTTTTCCGAAATTACAGGCTCTAGCAATTAATCTGTATACCCCCACCCTATGTATTTACTGGAGATTTAAAAAAATGTAAATAAATACGCAAATGTTTTGCCTATAATTGTTTGAAAATGTAAGAACGGCCCAAGATCTGCTCCTGACGTATGCACAACTGCATTCTCGTGTTCGACAATGAAACATGATTGCTGCCAACACGCTCGGTTGGGCGTCAGTTGAGGGCTCGGTTGTTGGGTCATTTGAGTTTTCATCTATTTTTTAAATCATAGTTTTAAAGAATAAAAAATTGAAGCCGACTAGAAAGTTATTTGATCTTTTTATGGCATCTTTGAAACGTTTCTCATGGCATTCCGAACTTTCTGAATTCCTAAATTCCGCTTTCATTGTCTTGTTATATAACATTGTCTACATTACTTACATTAAGAAGCATTCTTATACAAAGTAAGACATGATTAGTCCTAATCGACATAACAACCTAATAAAAGAGATCTACACGAACACTTCATTGAGAGTAAAAGGCAGTGGCAAAGTATCAGATAATGTACCTGTAACAAAAGGGATTAGGCAGGGGGATTTCCCAAGTCCCATACTCTTCAATGTAGTTATGAATGAAATTATTAAGGAGGTAAAGCATATGAGAGGATATAAGATGGGTAGAAGTGTGTTTAATATTATATGTCATGCAGATGACGTTATACTAATAGCGAAAAATGAAAATGACTTACAAAGACTTGTGTATAATTTTAACGAAGCATGCCAGAAATATAACACGAAGATAGTGGAAGAGAAAAAAAAATCGATTACAATTTCACATGACCTATTAAGGTGTAAGCTTGTGATAAATGACATAGGCCTAAGAATAGAACAAGTAATGCGGATAGACTACTTACGAACAAGGCTTACAAATAACAATAGGCCACATGAAGAAATAGAACTACAATTGATGAAAGCAATGAAAGCAAGAAGAATTGCTGGTTGCATGAATAACCTTATATGGAATAATAAATACCTCACACAAGAAGGAAAAACTAAAGTTTAGAAAAACACAATACGTCCAGTAATATCCTATGCATCAGAGACCAAACCAGATACAGCAACAACGCAATCTGTTGAAAACGATAATCTATAGAAATGACTATATTACGGAGGGTACTAGGAAAGACAAGGTACGATAGGTTGCCAAACAATAGTATAAGAGAAACGTGTAATGTAACAAATATTAATTCTTGGGTTGGGGAAAGAAGAAGGATATGGAATGAACACATATCATGAATGAATGACACAATGCTAGTGAATAAGACAAGAGATAGCCAACCAAACACCAAGAGGTTGGCCAAGGAAGGGGCAGAGTGTCAGCGTGTAGGACGTTGTTATAGAATAGGACAGAGTCCTAACAAGGAAGTTAAAGAAGAAGAAGAAACATGATGGAAAGTAAACTAATGGTCAGCGTATAAGACTAACAATTTGAGGCACGCTACTTTCATTTCTGGAATAAAAGAAATTAGGCCATTTCGGAAATAAAATGTGTATTCGTAAATACACGCAGACGACTTGTATGAATTACGTATTGCGTGTTTTGATAACTTTTTTTTAAAGATTAAAAAGAATTATTCTGTAAAACACAAATTTAATCGAAGTTGCAGATTATTTGACTGAGTTAACGAGTCACTGTACCCTACCCCGTCGTCATACGACAGGATTTCATTACCAAAGTGTAAAGAAACTGTCAAGTATTGTATTACACAATTTACCCCTGAATAAGTGTTTTTTACATTATTCAGCAAAACAATATTATTAAATTTTACTCACCACGAAAGAAAAGACAAGATACATGCCTTACTTCTTTGACTATTTCTTCAACATTGATACGTCCACGTTGTGAACGAACGAAATGGCAACGAGCCATTGACTTGTGGCGCTGTCTACCGTACAGTTTGAAAAACAATACGAGTCGGCCAACATGCCTAGGTCTCTCTTTATAAATAGAGAAGACAAACAATTTGAGAATACTTCTTTTAAGTTAATAATAATAAGTATGACCTAATAACAGTTGTGTACTTAATAATATAAATAAAGAATTACTTCATATAAATCAACGGTTGATTGCCGTTTGATCTGTTTCGTGTAATTACTGTCTTATACAAAAAAATCTTGTTTAGATCATTTGTGTTGAAAACCGAGGCTTTATTTTGTCAATTACGCGAGCAAACCGTGGAATAAAATATAATTTTGCATAATTTTGTTTCATTTATTTTTTTTTTCGGTTTTTGAAGCCTACTAAATTCAAGAGGTTGTACGCTTTCAGTACTCAAAATATATCTCCTTTCTTTCGGGCTCTTTGCGTCAGATGCTCGATCTCTTGGCTGCCATGGAAACATATTTAATATTAAGAAGAACGCTGCACACTGCTAATATGCACGCGTACATTGTTATTGTTATTCTTATGGCGCACATAAATTATTTATAGCCTATATAGGCCTATGTTACAATATTCTGTTCCTTTCAGTTTATATTTGGGCTCGGGTGAGGACTTGTGAAAATGTGTAGGGTTTGGGTAGCACTAAAAATAAAATGTATATTTTTTACATTCACGTCCTGGAGAAGATTATATTATCTTGGCGGTGTAAAAAATCGTGCCGATTGAACTCTGATTCGTGATCGACAACTAAATGAACGTAAAATAGTTTGCTTCAAAATGATTTTATTTATGTACGCGGGTGTCTTTAGATAATCAGAATAAGCACAGTCAGCCTAACCTTCTGTGACACGCGAATGATGTCAGATTTTTTCCAATTCAAGAATTTACTGTTTAATCCATTTTTTTAAATCAATTAGTTTAACGAGGAGATTTTGGGCCACCGCCAACGATAATTAGCTTAAAAGTTATGAATTTAAATGGTTCCCTTTTAATTCTCCAAATTTTCAGCCATTGAAACGTGACTCTTTCACATCGAAAACACTTAATATATGAGGTATATCTTAAGCCTCAGATAAGATTTAAAATTTTTTCTATTATGTAATCTAACTTCCCTATATGGTTGTTATATCTCTAAGTAAGTTAAATTTAACTCAATAGCGCATTGAGTAGGATTTGAAGATAGGCCATAAATTTAAAAAACGTTGTATTGCACATATTTTACGAGCTATCGTATTAAATGTATAATTTATTAAATATAGAAGAACTGTACTATGACAACTATTTATTACATTCCTTCAAGTGCCCTTACTCGAATCGAGCAGGCCTGCAGACACCCATAATCGTCGTGTTCGTTGAGTCTATTACAGGTACGTAATGTGGGACTACAGTCTACCAACGACTCATCAGCTAAGTAGACAGGTATTAGTCGGAAATACCATTCACTGGTTTGTCGTTGCCTTGTGAGATGAGGTTGTCACCTAAAACAACATAAATCAAAGTTCTGATATTAAGCGACACAAGTGTATAGATTACTAACAGCCCAGTGATTTGAAATATAAATTTGCAAATAAATTTGTTTTTGTTTCCAGTCAAGTATAGAACTTATTTTTGTACCTGAAAGCAGCAGAACGAATGTTAGTGTTTGATCGAAACGTTTTGTAACCACCTTTGTTTCTATTATGTCAGAGTCCGAAATATTAAAACGTACTTATTTGTATATTTTCTCGGTATATTTTCTTTGATCACATAAATATTCAACGCGTAATCTCCCGAACTGCTAAAGTGATGCTCTATAGATCTCTGACTAGGATAGTGGTAACATATGAATGAGAAGCTTGAAGCCTTACAACAACAGATATCTCCACTTTATAAGTGTTTGAACGGAAAATAATGAAGGTACTTTATGACCCTGTAGAAGAAAGAGAAATCTTGAGATCGAAGAACAATTACGAGATAGATACTGAACTTTATAATTCCAGAATAATTGGCTGGTTAGGATATGTGGAGAGAATGGATCGAGACAGGTAACTAAGGAGAATACTACAGATAAAGTTTGAGGAGAGAGGCGGTTAGGAAGACCGGAAACGGGATGGGTGGAAGAGGTGGAAACGGATTTGCGAAAGATGGGAATAAGGGATTGTGGAGCCACCTGGCAGGAGGAAGAAGTGAGTGGAGGGAACCAAGGTCAATGCAAGTCTATAATGTGTTGGAAGAAGAAGAAGAACCGATATTTTTATTTGTTTTTGAGAATGCGCTGGGAACATTTGAGGGGAAAATACTGAGACGAATATATAGGCCAGTAAAAAAAGGAAGTGTCTGGAGAAAAGAAGCAGTGAAGAGTTACATAACCTGCTAGACTACATGACCATAATCAAAAAGGCTTAGATGGGCAGGTCATGTTGTCAGGATGGACGCCCTAGACCCTATAAAGCGTTTTTTCCTAAATGGCCCAGGTGGCAAAAGGAAAGTGGGAAGACGGAGTGCAGCAGGACGCAGAAAGGCAGGAATCCGCAATTGGAGGATGGTTGCATCGGACAGAGACGGTTAACGAGGTCTCCTTCAGCAGGCCAGGACAAGTCCAGGGTTGTAGCGCTCCTGATGATGACAATACCGTATAACCAATATTTCTATTCTTTTTGAGTGAAAAGTCCAGTCTACGTTTTATTAAAATTCACGTAATATAATTTCTTATATCACTCATCGAGTAAGGCAACTATTTGAGTCCATTTATATTTTAAATAATCGAGGTCACTGATAAAATTATAAAGAAGAAGAAGAAAAACAACAGAAGACAGACCAAGGTGTATAAAAACAATCGGACAAAAATTAACGTACATTTTACTTTTCCGATAAACAAGAAAAAGGACAATCTAATTTTTCTAGGTTTTCATGTCGCTACTGTATTAAAAAGATACCGTCGCGTTGGTTGTCGTTTGTCGTCGGTTTGACAGCGGAATATTCAGCGAACGAATTAGTCGTATTGACTGGTGACGGCGGCAGTCACGACTTTAATTTCATGCATGGAATGAAGTGTCAGTCAGTGATTTCCAACAGATTTATGGGACAAAATTTAATTGACGTCTGGCAGAGTGGTAACACTTCAACGCCGGGACCGAACGTCGTCGGCAAGACTTGTTCAACCCGCCTCTCTAAACAATGTAGGCTATTGTTGCTACTTTGCATGTTAAGCAAACAATGTACGTACGCGCACTCACCATCACCGTGCGCTCGCCTTTACGTCGATATTAGAAATGTTACTGTTGTCGTAAATTCCGTTAAATATATACAATTCGTCAAAATTTGAAAATAAGCCAAATATTCTAAACATTCTGGAAACAATGTTTCGATGTAATCTTTACTTTTAAATTTAATTTTTGTAATTTGAGATTATTGTAAGAAGCTCATTTTTGTACTTTTCTAACTGTTCTGTATTGGCAGTATATTGAAGGAAATATATTGGAATCTAATTAATATATTCATCTTACACATTAAAAAATCGCTGCCTCCCCTTCAATACAAAAACATTTGTCCAATGTAAATATAAACATTTGTACTCATAAAAAATCTAAGAAGGACGCAACTACGGTCGATTCGGTTAGCAATGAGTGCTTTCATATTAGGCGACTTGTAAATTATGTCCTCACGTAGGCTTCCGCGGCCGGTGTCTATTATGTTTTTGAAGTCTTCTTCCGCGTCAAAAATGTCTTGTATGACAACGTTTCACTCATATTACAATGAGTATTCCTCAGGTCTAAGTGACCTGTATCCGCAGTCACTTAGACCTGAGGATACTCATTGTAATATGAGTGAAACGTCATAAAAGACATTTTTGACGCGGTCCATACCGGAAGAAGACTTGAAAAACATACTTGTAAATTGTCTAACGTTGTTTATCACTCGAAATCGTGCGTGGTCGGAGTCGTTAAGCTGTTTTTGTTTGTTTGTTTTTTAGCCCGCCTCTTTACCTTAAATCATTAAAGGACTATTTGGACTCAAATTTGAAGAAGGAGTTAAGAGAGGAAGTTTGCACATCTGTGGTAGACAACTGGCATGCTTTGTCCTTTGAAGAGAAGAAATCGCACGGTAAATATCATTTAAATATTTTATCGTACAGGTACTGCTACTGCTACTGCTAAGTACAGTCAATATAAATTGTTGAAAATGGTAGGTTTAAAAATTTTTTGAATCGAGTACACATGAACTCAAACTGTCAAGATACTGCTCCTTGAGGAAAAGCAAAATAAGTAACATAGTTTCTAATGCTCACTCCGCGAACTGCAGAAAGAGAATGACTTTCTGACAAATGCAGAATAGAGGGCATTCGTACAATATATCCGTATTATATTTGTACGTCAAGTATCTGCAAAAGTACGCACATAATTCTGCAGAACACAACATACTTTTATTATTGTATCACAAAACTGTACCCCAACGTCCATTTGGTGACCAAAAATGCACCAGTCACTAGCCAAAATTTCAAACATACCTTCTACAATTCAGCGAGGACTTGCGTATCTGTAGTTGAACAATTTCTTCTAAACACTCGAATCTTTTCTTGGTAAAATAAGTTTTGATATTCCAAAGGCCTTACTGCTAAAAACCCTAAAAACCACAAACGGCATACGTTGCCAATTGTCATCATTTGGTAAAGGAGTAGCCTCAGGAATGTTAAGCTCATCATTTTCTAGCTTCCTTCCTATGACTGAAACTATTTGAATCGTTTGCTGAACCATAGGAACCCATATCAACAAACACGAGTTTGTGATCTGTGTGAACTCAAGCCATTAATACTATCGAAAAAACTTGTTGTGGTTGAAAGCTACTACTAATCTTTCCACAGCTGGTACAGTTCGTCTGTACTATTATTTGAAATCGATGGTCGTAAATGTGATAATAATTTATCAAAACTGTGAACACTCGTTCTGAAATATCTGGAAAATTTGGATAGTTACTATCGTACGTCACTGTATAATGTATAAAACATTCCTTTTAACAATCTTTTACTCTATAACTTGGGTAGACCCAATAATCTTCTCTTTGTTGTTTCTTTCTCAACCTTAATAATATGCACAAAATATTCATGGTGCATCGGTATCGTAAAAATCCACAATGTTACTGATCATTTCTGAGAGTCAGACGTATTTTTCGTTGCTGTCGCAAGTAGTCGTGCAACTGTTTTGTCCCAAGTATGCACAATGTACACAATGAGACGGTAGGCGTGCTTCTCCCAGCAAATGACGTGCAACAGTAATGCTACTGTTTTGTCCCAAGTATGCACAATGTACACAATGAGACGGTAGGCGTGCTTCTCCCCGCAACTGACGTGCAGCAGTAATGCTACTGTTTTGTCCCAAGTATGCACAATGTACACAATGAGACGGTAGGCGTGCTTCTAGATTCTCCCCGCAACAGACGTGCAACAGTAATGCTACTGTTTTGTCCCAAGTATGCACAATGTACACAATGAGACGGTAGGCGTGCTTCACCCCGCAACTGACGTGCAGCAGTAATGCTACTGTTTTGTCCCAAGTATGCACAATGTACACAGTGAGACGGTAGGCGTGCTTCTAGATTCTCCCCGCAACAGACGTGCAACAGGAATGCTACTGTTTTGTCCCAAGTATGCACAATGTACACAATGAGACGGTAGGCGTGCTTCTCCCCGCAACTGACGTGCAGCAGTAATGCTACTGTTTTGTCCCAAGTATGCACAATGTACACAATGAGACGGTAGGCGTGCTTCTAGATTCTCCCCGCAACAGACGTGCAACAGTAATGCTACTGTTTTGTCCCAAGTATGCACAATGTACACAATGAGACGGTAGGCGTGCTTCTCCCCGCAACTGACGTGCAGCAGTAATGCTACTGTTTTGTCCCAAGTATGCACAATGTACACAATGAGACGGTAGGCGTGCTTCTAGATTCTCCCCGCAACTGAGTGCAACAGTAATGCTACTGTTTTGTCCCAAGTATGCACAATGTACACAATGAGACGGTAGGCGTGCTTCTCCCCGCAACTGACGTGCAGCAGTAATGCTACTGTTTTGTCCCAAGTATGCACAATGTACACAATGAGACGGTAGGCGTGCTTCTAGATTCTCCCCGCAACTGAGTGCAACAGTAATGCTACTGTTTTGTCCCAAGTATGCACAATGTACACAATGAGACGGTAGGCGTGCTTCTCCCCGCAACTGACGTGCAGCAGTAATGCTACTGTTTTGTCCCAAGTATGCACAATGTACACAATGAGACGGTAGGCGTGCTTCTAGATTCTCCCCGCAACTGACGTGCAACAGTAATGCTACTGTTTTGTCCCAAGTATGCACAATGTACACAATGAGACGATAGGCATGCTTCTCCCCGCAACTGACGTGCAGCAGTAATGCTACTGTTTTGTCCCAAGTATACACAATGTATACAATGAGACGGTAGGCGTGCTTCTCCCCGCAACTGACGTGCAACAGTAATGCTACTGTTTTGTCCCAAGTATACACAATGTATACAATGAGACGGTAGGCGTGCTTCTCCCCGCAACTGACGTGCAGCAGTAATGCTACTGTTTTGTCCCAAGTATACACAATGTATACAATGAGACGGTAGGCGTGCTTCTCCCCGCAACTGACGTGCAGCAGTAATGCTACTGTTTTGTCCCAAGTAAGCACAATATACACAATGAGACGGCAGGCGTGCTTCTAGATTCTCCCCGCAACTGACGTGCAACAGTAATGCTACTGTTTTGTCCCAAGTATGCACAATGTACACAATGAGACGGTAGGCGTGCTTCTCCCCGCAACTGACGTGCAGCAGTAATGCTACTGTTTTGTCCCAAGTATACACAATGTATACAATGAGACGGTAGGCGTGCTTCTCCCCGCAACTGACGTGCAACAGTAATGCTACTGTTTTGTCCCAAGTAAGCACAATATACACAATGAGACGGTAGGCGTGCTTCTCCCCGCAACTGACGTGCAGCAGTAATGCTCCTGTTTTGTCCCAAGTATACACAATGTATACAATGAGACGGTAGGCGTGCTTTTCAATTCGTATGTGCCTTCATGATATCTATGGGTTTCCCGTGTTCTGTTCTTGAAATTCCAGCTGATATGCACCGATATCCCATCTCCATATACTTTAAACCTTTCTGCCACGTTTCGCAGCTATGGGTTGAAATACTGTCATAAACTTTTTGTTAATTTGTAAATTTTAACATTCCCCAGCACCGTATTCGGTTGACGGATAACCTCTTTCTTCGAGATATTTGGACAGAAATATCCCTGTTATATTCTCCATTCTTGGCATACGTCATACCTAAGTATCTGAAGCATCGCGTATTTTTATGTTGTCAGTGTCGAGATCCAATACCTTCTCATCTTCTTTTGTTGCCATATGCCATGTTTTATTACTATTAACAGTAAACTACAATTTGGCATATTCCTCTTGAATATTTCGATTCTGACAGCATGTAACTTCGATATCCGTTACTATGACGACCTGATTGTCAGCAAACAGTGATCAGGGTTGCGTCTCTCCAACTGTAATGCCATGTCAGCACATTTTCTATCCACTTTCATACTTTCTATACCTTTACATTTATATTCATTATCTAACAATTTTTTATATTGTTTAATTTCTTCTTAATATAAACCTTAAAATTTTTTGATGCATTTCTGTCTAAATCCTCTATTAACAACAAAATCAGCTGATACCATCTTTATACAAACCTATAGCTCTAAGATATAACTGATGAACACTTTCAAACTACCCTATATAAATTATTTTTTTTGATCTAATTTGAATTAGAACAACATTATTAAATTATTATTTGACTTTTATTTTGATATTGTCCTTTACAGTTTGATTAAACTTGTTCCTCATCACAGATACCATTTCTGAGTCTGTTGCCCGTTTCTCTAAAACAATTTACAAAGTAATAAAACCTACTTAACAGTGTTTTGGAGTCAACAAATTTTAAGAGAGCTATTTTGCCTTGACGCTGATCTTGTATACTCATCCCCACTATGACGAAGTTCTGACGGTTGTTGAAAATTATTCCAGGTCTCATTGGAGAATGTCCTAAATTTGGAAGGAACGTACATATCGTGCAAAACACTGATAAATGCTGATCCCTGATTTTGGTCGGGGCAGGAATTGTAAGGAACGTTTTTAATCAAATTACTGACTTCCAAGGATTTCATGTTGCTTTGTTTTGTTTTGCATCGTTGCTTACAAATAAAAAACAAACACACATTGATACAGCGAACACAATGAAAACCTACCGCAATGAGGGTTCGGGCTCATCCAATATTAATCCTACATCATGGGAGCAGATATATGCGTGTAAATTTATCGGCTATTCTTTTTTAGGGTGATTAATTGCGTTTCAGTTACACTAAAAACTCATTTATCCGAATCGCGTTTATCAGAAAATCCGGTTTATCCGAAACAATTTTTAATAAAGTTTAAAAATACACAAAAGCATTTTCCTGTCTCTATAATGTATATTTAATAGCGTAGACAAGCGATTCCACGTGATATAAAGTAGAAAGTCAATAATCAGAACTAACTGGGATAAGGGGTGCTCCGAATTATCGATTTGTTCAGATTTTTGAACATAAAGTATTATGTTCATATATTGTACACATAAAGTAACATAAACATAAATGTAAACATTGAAACTTCCCCTGCAGAACTTCTAACAATGAAACGACTTCGAGATCGGGCAGCCATCAAACGAGCTTCAAGCTTAGGCAAAAAACTAAGATTGATTACTGTACAAACAAGCAATAGGACTGTTCTAGTAATGTAGAAACTATAATTTACAGTGCGGTGCTGTTGTATAGTGTATTGTGTCATATTCACTGCAAGTAACTCTTAAATTATTATTATTATTAAATAAAGTTACTGTACTTACATATGTATTATTATTTAAATAGAAGTTTCGGTTTGTCCGAAATTTCGTTTATCCGAAACGGCCACGGTCCCATCAAATTAGGATAAACGAGTTTTTAGTGTACTTCGATTTTGACCAAACCGTAATAACTGATTCGGATTTACGTAGTTCCTCAAATTAATCTTCACCAGTACGAGTGCACAAAATTAACCAGTCAAAGAATGATTAGTTTTTGGTTTAAATTAGTATTGACTTTACTTGGCTTACGGAAAGGTATTTTATTATTTTAAATGTTTGAATTAGTAAATGTAACTGTTAGAAAAACACTGAGGTTTATGTGAAAATTAAGTTAAGCAAATTCTGTTTAAACTTTTGGAATTTTAAATTTATGAATCAGAAATATAAAGAGACACACTTTTATATTTAAGAAGGTCAAGTTAATTTCTAATCATTGTTCAAGAATTATTATTAAAAATATTTCTCAGATACTGTTTTAGTTATTTTTAACAACCAAAATATTACTACAAGATTTTCTAATTACAAAAGAGCTGCTGATTTAGTTTTCTAATTTTGTTTACTTACCTAATTAAGCTGTGGCCATCAACTTTACGTCAGACGGGGCACTGTCTCAAACCGACTGTAAACTATAATTGTGTGAAAATAATTTTTTCTTTAATCATGTAAACCTGCGGCTGATACATCTTTCCTTATATTTATCAGTTGCCCCTTGAATTTTTTATTTGGGTTGGTGATTTGTTGATAAAAAGGGGTTGGGATTTTTTTCTGAATCAATATTCTGGGATGTGCAGAAACCAAAGCTGCTAATTTAAATAATTCCAATCGAACCCAGTTCTTCCTTATGAGATTTCATAATTTTATACACTATTATATTTATATTATATTGGGCGTTTGTAATATCGTGAATGTGGAGATTCTTTTCGTAGACTGTCTCGTGGTTTTACGCGTGAGTTTTTGGTCGTATGACAGTGAGAAAACTCCAGAAAGTTTCAAGTTTTCGAAATTAAATATCAGACACCTTTTCTAGTATATTTTAGAAATATAATGTCAGCAGGAAAAAGTAACAGGAATCTTCTCTACATCAATAATTGTAGAGAGTAGGAAGTTTTCATGATAACCTATGTCATCAACTTGTGATGATGTAACCTATTGTTTTACACGTGTAATAATCTTGGATACAAAATTACTATTTCTTCTTACTATTAAATTGTCTAATTACCATCTAATAGAGAGACCGAGGAAAAGCCAAAAAGTGAGGAAAATATTAATAAATATGGGATACAGAAGAACAGGAAGAGAGCTCCTCATGGGAGTTCAAAGGTGAAGCGAGAATGAAATGCGTGAAAGTTAACGTGTTCTCAACGGGAACTGCAAAAAAACAGTATGTAAAAAGTGTAACATATAATGTAATAAATATACAAATTATGTGAAGTATAATAAAATGTAAGTTACAATTTTGTGAAGAAGTTGTAAAATTACTATCAAAACTTGACTTACTTTAAGGTTGTGATAGACTCTTTTTCGTACGTTAAAAAATATATTAGTTTCTATAATTATATGTAGAAAAAAATAATATTAATAAATCCTTGGATTTCGTTGTCCATGACGTGTCCGTTACTTAACTAAATATAATTATTTCACTACGACTCGGAACACAAAACTTTTTATGGGTAAAAACGTAAAAAGTTTTACCTTATAACCTGAACCGGTTTTGTGTTCCGAGTCGTAGTGAAATAATTATATTTAATTAATAAATCCTTCTGAAAGTAAAGCGAACTTGTTTGAACACCCGAAACTTCTACCCTCTAATTAATGGAGGCATCGGGAGTGAAAGTCTTTACATTTTAAAACGGTGCTGTGTACGACTAAAAAAATGTACGCAATTAAATCTGAGAAGGATAAGCTCCTATTCATAATAGCCGGCTACAAATTCTCTTCCAAGTAGAATACCACATGGAAGATATGATGCACGTAGTACGTCAAACGTAAAATGTGTGTACTAGGCAAAATGTTTCGAAACATGTTTTCTGAAATAAAAATTCAATGTCGTCAGCAACAAGGCTAGTATAACTTACCTTTATTTAAATATTTATATAAATATTTAAATAAATATTCATGAATATTCAAGGCACATATATCCATTATAATTAATTAAATAAATTTCCCTTATTTGTTATATTTAATTATATTCTGACTCTTCATCGTTTATAAGTGTAGGTTTATATGTAAGAAAAATGAATAAAATAATATCTCTAACGTGATGTACCTTTTATAAACAAGTCACATCTCTTAAACAAGGTATATTCACGGGTAGTGAGAAAAATGTAGACTGATAAGGGAGATGGTTTCGGAATATTTCTGAAAATTGATACACCACTGAGGGGGGATAAGGGTGGACAGCGAACGAACATAGAAGGTTTTTCATATCGAAGAAAACGGGTTAGACGGAGGAATGAGTGCGCGGGTCATGTATAGGAAATGAATGATGAAGTGTCATAACCTGGGGGTGATGAGCGTCTGGAAAGGAAGTAATAGGAAGTGACCAGTGGACGTGGTCAACCCCATAGGAGATGTGGCCGTAACAAGAAAGGTTTCTCCCTCCTTTCCTTCCACTTCCCCCCGTTCGCTAACTCTCCCTGCTTACTACGTATCTATTTTATTCAAAGACTACCAGCAGCGCACAATATATATATCCGTGAACATTGTTAAATAATTCTTTTAAAATCGATAAATATTAGAATAACTAAATAAGTTTTGTTGTCTGTAGGAAACATTATTTATAATTTAATTTGGCACATGCAAAAGAGTAAATTTTCAAGTTATGGTTTCATTGTTAATCTGTTTCATAATGTGCACTTAAGGACACACACACACACACACACACACACACACACACACACACACACACACACACACACACACACACACACACACACACACACACACACACACACACACACACACACACACACACACACACACACACACACACACACACACACACACACACACACACACACACACACACACACACACACACACACACACACACACACACACACACACACACACACACACACACACACACACACACACACACACACACACACACACACACACACACACACACACACACACACACACACACACACACACACACACACACACACACACACACACACACACACACACACACACACACACACACACACACACACACACACACACACACACACGCGCGCGCGCGCGCGCAGATAACATTTTACATTATCCAGATATTATAAAGACAGATAATGAATAAATGATGTTAAAGACACATGATGTTAAATACATTAATATATACATATAATAATATATACATTTAATATTTAATATTTATATCTTTACCTCAAGATGTTTTTTCCTTATTTGGAAAATGTTTCGGGACACTTTCGGAACAAATACAAATCAATACAAAACATGACACCATTTTCAAAGCACTCGACACACTCAACATCGAAAATACACAAAATACTAATATATACACCGCAATCACACGCATTAATACCAATTTAAAATGCCAAAAACCAACAAGAAACCATAACAACAACCAACCAACACATAAGTACTCCACAAGATTCAAAATTAGGAAGGCTGAGTATAGGAACACTAAGTGTCCCGAAATTATATATATTTAATTTTATATATAATTATATATTATAATGTGACAAACACTTCATTGAATGTGAAACAAAACGAGACTTTATTTATTATTTTTTGTTACGGGTTAAAATTATAGTTATCCATGACAAAGGTGCAAATAAATAAGAACATATGAGTTTAAGGTTAAAGACTTAGATTTAATGTAGTGTTAAGGCATTTACAACATAACCCTTTCAATGAACTTGTCCTCCGCAGTGAAAGATCAGTTTTATTCCTTATTCAAATCCTCACAGCCTTGTATGCATTATCAGTGATTCTGTATATTACAGGGGACGTCATTTGATTGTTAAAAGTGGCCTCTTAACTCTATAGCCAACGAAAATGAAGTATGGAGCCCTTTTAAGTTGAGAAATTTCATAATCTTTAGAAATCATTGACTTCGATAATAGGAACTTTTATGCAGCATATCCTGCATACGCTACTGTTCACATAAAATTATTTACGAATAAAAGGCAATTGGTGTTATTAGGAAAATTGTTAGGAAGTATAATTTTTAGGAAATTGTTAGGCTCACGGAGAACTTCAGAAGGTTGGAAATTAAGAAGTAATGATGAAATATATCAAAGTACAGAAAATATAACAGAAACAATGAGAAAAAGAAGACTTTTATTTTTTGGACATTTATATAGAATGGACGACAATAGGTTAACAGAGCAGATCTTCATATATCTGTGGGAGAAGAAGTCAACATCAAGTTGGATTAAAGAAGTCCAAAACGATTAAGAAAAAAATAATATACACGCAGAAGAAGCAATTGAAAGAGAAGTTTTTCGGACAAAAGTGTTAAAAATGGGAGGAGTCCAGGGTAGGAGAGAGAAAAACGCATGTTCAAAGTGGACTGAAGACAGGAAGAAGAGACACAGTGAAAAGATGAAAGAATATTGGAGAAAAAGATGAGAACCCAAATGAAAAATTGCTATGAAAAATAGCACAGATGGCGGTTACTGTAGTAATTCTATATTTTCGAATTTATAATTTTTACATGTAAACTGTATGTGTTTTATATTAAAAAAGAAATAACCAATAAATGTATTAAGTTGTCTTGATTATTCATCTCTTCTTTCACAGCACTAACACTTAACTAAAAATGAACTTTTTTCATGTGAAACTTACTAATTTTATTGGACGCGTTTCGGCTTAGTATCCGCCTTCTTCAGCTTTGGTAACAGACTGCCAGCATTTTGTAACGGTTGTGTGGAAGGTGAAGTGGGGGTGGTGTGTGGAGGAAGGGTCAATCCCCGCGCCAATCCCCTTCCTCCACACACCACCCCCACTTCACCTTCCACACAACCGTTACAAAATGCTGGCAGTCTGTTACCAAAGCTGAAGAAGGCGGATACTAAGCCGAAACGCGTCCAATAAAATTAGTAAGTTTCACATGAAAAAAGTTCATTTTTAGTTAAGAGTTAAATGTATTAAGTTACCCAAATCAAAATTTATTTCTGCAAGAGCAGTCTGCGTCAAACCGGTTACCTCGCAATATATAATATAATCATTTTAATAAATAAACAACTGTCAAATGACAAATAATGGAATAAACTTGTTAGAAAGTCTTTCCTCATTGTGTCTGAGTACGCACACAACATGCTGGTAAGCGGCAAGTGTAAACTCCCTATCCCTCAATCCGATTCAGTCACACGTTCTCTGATGCAAATTATTGAGCAAAGCGTAACATTTCTAGAAAGAACCTAATCATTACATCAATTTATTTGTAAATTATTTATTTACGATGTTTTTGCATTCATATTTTTCCAAATTAATAGGAATCTTGATTCGACATCTAGATGTGGAATTCTAAATACGTTTTTACTATTGCTCAATACATCAACATTCTAGTCCGATTTTAATGAGCCAGGTAAAATATCTTAAAATACGCGAAATATGAAAATATTGTGCATCGCCATCGTCGTCGTCGCCGTCGCCGTCATCATAATCATCATTATTATTGCTGTCGTGATGGTAAACTACGACTAAAAGGGTTGAACTACTTAGGTTGGCAACGGAATAGCGGAATCACAGCAATTACAACTTCAGAGAAATGCAGTTGGATAGCTTAACTTAAATTTTTACAAGAAATAAAATAAAGATGTTAAATAATAATTACATTCAGACTTGAAGGTGATATATAGCTCTTATAGTTAAGTAAAGGAAATGTGATTTCAACGTAAATGCGAGTGGAAAGAGTATAAACGTGACGATAGTGGGAGATAAGGAACGTAACATAAGACATTACGACGATCTCACGGATCGTCGTGTTTTACAGTGGAGTCAGAATAACTGACACGAAAGAAGTCACTTATTACAACTTTAATTAGAAATAAACAATAGTTAGAAATCGACAAAGGCACTCTTTTCCAATAATTCAAGTTACATTTGCACAACACACATAAATAAATGTCACCTTATTACAGTTTTGCACTAATTAACACAATAATCACTTTCCACAAAACACTTTCCGAACCACTCTCGCGGTACCGCCAAGGCTAACTGAAATGGCCCGCTTCCCCAGCATTATACTTCGGCGGCCGCCTAACATTATAGTGACACAGCGCGCCTGGATGCCGGTAGAATAGTTGAGGAACGTGTGGAAGGGGCATCTCGAATTATCTAGAGTGTTACGAAAATGTCCCACGTCTGGAACTGCTTCGTGTGCTGTCACGTGTCAAGAGTCACGTAATTGTCTTTCATCTCAGCGTAGCATATTCTGCCGGATAGTGCAGAGATGGGAAGTTAAAGGGACTTCAAATACTTCGGCAAAAATTTCAGAGGAGGTAAGGACTACAACAATTGGAAAATAGTTTTAGTGAAAAATAAAAGGCTGTAACCCGTAGAAACATCTCTCTCTCTCTCTCTCTCTCTCTCTCTTTCGGTCTGTCTACCGCTTTTTAGATCACTATTGTGGTATTTCTTTGTCTATCAACCTCTTACATTTCTGGTAGTCCTGACATTTCTTAGGAGACAATTTCCACAGGATTAACGTTTATCAGAGTGTATTGTTTCACTTGGGTCTCAAAGAAGTGAAAGTAGGTCAGATGAATGTAGGAAATAAATAGTAATGAGTTGAGAGTAATGTACCTGGATTTTTAAAGAAGTATAGCGTTCCGACTGGAGACAGCGAGAAATGAACATTTGGAGAAATTGTGAGTATGGATCAGGACACAATTCAGGAAGTAGAGAAAAGGCAATTGATGTAGTACGGACGTATGTTGCGAGTTGGGAACAACCGACTTCCTCCGCCTAAAAATATCGTTGAACTGGTAACCACAAACAGAAGTAAAAGGTGAGGACCGAGACTTGGACGGTGCCTCTAGACATAAACTCTGAATATCTCGTAAGTTTATGGAACGTGACATAATAAGGCTGGATTACAGACCATAGGAAAGACTCAGGAAACATTTGGTGCTGAAGGAGAACGAGGTTGATTCCATGGAAGGTTATTGGGTAAACAATGATGAAGTGTTCAAAGGATAAATGAAAACAAAGACTGTGGAAAAGTCTTAATAGAAAGAAATATCAATAGATGGGACATAGAAGTAGGTATAGTAGGTACATGACAACAGTTTTAGAGGGAAAGTCTACGAGAGAAATTATAGGTGAAAGGAAGAAAGAAGTTTACAGAAATTGATTTAAAAGGATACAGTAATCTTAAACGGAGATGGCTCAACAGATTAATCTGATGTTTTCAAAACCAGTCTCCCACTAATCTTTGAACTAACGTTTAAAGACAACAACAGCCCAACAACAAGAAGCATGTGTAAAAGGAACTGGAAAAGTAGGGCTGACAACCGATCAGAGCTAATGGAAAGTTATGGTAAGTCTCCTGTGTTGCGCCTCCACTTTATTTCATTCCACTGATACCTCTTCATTCTTTCATAAAATCTCCTTCTCTTGATACTATCAATAATTGTTATTCTTCGTTTCACCCTTCCCTGTATTTTATCTTATTTTGTACGTATTCCCACCAAAGTAGGCCTAATTCCTTCCTAACATATGGCCAAACTAACTGGTTATCTTTTTGTTAATAAACGTTATGAATTTTCTCTTTTTTCCTACCTTTCCTATCACTATATTGCTTTTTTATCATATCTGTCTTAACATATATTTAAGATTCCTCTCCAGGCCCACATCTCGAAAGTTTTGAGTTAATTTACCTTCCACAACTGACGGATCAGGTCTCTCATCCATACGCTTTAGACACAGATCGTCAGTACTCTTTTCCTTTACGAAATATTTACTCTATTAGGAAAAGTTTTTTCTTCTTTCCGAAAGCTTTTTTTTTACCATTGGTCCCAACTTTTATACTTTTGTATATCTGCCATCATTTCTGCGTGTCATTATGCTATCAAGTATTTAAATTGCTTTAATACTCTTACGTTTTTTACATTTTTTGATATTCCCATTATTATAGTTTTCTCAGTATTTATTTTTATCCCATACTTCTCCACTCGACTAATTTATCAGAAGCTTTGTAAAGTTCTAATTCATGTCTGACAGAATTTTAGTGTCAGTTAGTTGAATTGTTACTGCCCATTCAAAGTAAAACAGTGTTTCTGAGTGGTATGCGCACGGAAAGTGCTGTAGCGAATTAGTCGACAAGCCAGTCGGGTAGACAACTCCTCAGATGTTCATCGCATGTTAATGTAGAAACAGAAGTAATAGGAAGGCAGAAAGTAATAGCTAATAGGCTAAAGTAATAGTCAATATTTAAGTAGCCAATAGGAAGGCAGAAGAGGCGTGGCTTTACGGAGCTGAGCCAATAGGCAATGACATTTATAGTTGTTTACGAATTGACCGATCGTGAAGGCGGATTCACGGGTATATATATATACGTGTTATGTATATATACAGAGGTATATTTATTTGTCGTGGTTTAGGATGGTTTAGGACTTGATGATGGTGGTGACACTGAAAGGCCTCGTCCGGAGCATGACAGTTAGCAGTTTACTAAGTAAGCACGACGAAGTTGGAATTACGTAGACTGCTAATTCAAATAAGAAGATGGAAAATTAAATTTACAACGAAGCAGTAAATTTTTAAAGTTACAAACAACTTAGTAGTATACGGCGTAGGACAAAAAAGCCTTTACATTTGGGTTCCGACCAGTTGTCACCACGATTATATAAAGTTTCGAGCAGTAGGTAAAAATACTTGAAAACAAAGCGTCTTATCTGATTTAAGATTTCTGTCAGTCGTCGTTTACGATGTGTTGGTTTTTGAGGTTATAGTTAGACAATTAAAAATTGATACCAGTCGTCGACACGCTCTATTATTGTCCCGCCTTGTTGGTTTTGTTACCTTAAAACGTGTTTCTAATCGCTCTAAAATTCCGTCAGACGTTGTTTCGATCAGTTGACTTTATCCTACTGTTACGACGTCTCCTTGATCGTCGTATGGTGCAGTGGAAAACAAAATACAAGACACCAATTAGCCACTAATCACCAGCTTTAATTATCACAATTAAACAGTTTGTAATCAACAAGATAGTCTCTTACAACAAATCAAATAAAAATTGTTCACAGGCAATAATAGTGTCTACTAACAGAATCTCACACGTAACACTTCGCCACAATACTTCGAACCGTACTGAAATAAATCGCCATTAAAACTGAACTAAGCGCCGCAGAAAGCTTGTATTTATACCCCGCTGAGATTCCAGCACATTCCGTAATATGGGTGTACTAGAAAACACTAGAACGTAATTGACTGCGGCCTTGAACACAGCGCGCGCCGACCGATATGATCTGGATAAGTCTCGTTGCGGACGCGTGACACGTAATTGTCTTTCATCTCACAGTAGCAGCAATACGTACGCACACACACATTACAGCTGGAATAGCCGAGATACACGTAGCATGTTCTGTAATGTCGTAACACTATTATACGTAATAAATCCACATCAAAAATTAAATTACTATTACTGATTACATTTTGAATTACACTGATCATGTATAATAGTGACTTTCATTTCAGACTATACTATGTATGATGCTTGTCTGTTTTTTTTTCAGTTAACTCTTTTATATCTGCCTTGCAATGGGATTGGACAACCAATTGCAGTCGCTATTTTTAGTTATCTTTCATTGCAAGTTTACAAAAACTTATGATCGTCGAGGGCGTCACTTATCTACAGAACTGACTGGTGTGTGCTTCATTTCATATCGTTGCTTTTATTGGAAATTCGTGTCGCGGAATTCATTTGTTCTGTTTGCAGTGCCGACCGACCGACCGGTGGTGCACGTCGAGACGACGACGGCGAATGCTGGCTGTTCTCGCCCCGGCGCCGCGCCGCTTGTCCCGTCCCGTCCCATCGTTTCCGACTTGCAGATTATTGAACATTATCAATATATTATTTATGTGTCCAAACCTGTTTTTGATTAATGATGTATCTTTCTTAATACAAAGTTTACAAACTTTTTGAGTTCACAATTCCTTAATCCCTTTTCCTTTTGCCCAACACAGAACAAGAATGCTGTGTGTTTCGACACTGTTTATACTGTTAACGTACTTTTACTTTTTTTAAAAATAGAAATCTTGAATGGTTTTTGAAAATCTGCTGTAGAAAAAAGGATTCATAAAATGGAAAGAGCATATGGTATAACTAAAGATATTTACAATAAAAAGTGCATATCTAAATATGCGAAAATAAGGCATTACAGAACAGTAGTGAAGCCAGAATTCCTATTTGCAAGTGAATGTCTAGCACTGAATTATAATTTAGACAAACTAGAAATACTGGAAAGATGAATCATTAGGAAAAATATTAGGCCCACGAAAAACTTCAGAAGGTTTGAAATTACGAAGTAATGATGAAATATATCAAAGTACAGAAGATATAAGAGAAACAAAGAAAAAAGAAGACTATTATTTTTTGGACATTTATATAGAATGGACGACAATAGGTTAACAAAGCATTTCTTCAAATATCTGTGGGATAAGAAGTCAACATCAAGTCGGATTGAAGAAGTCCAAAAGGATTTAGAAAAAAATAATATAATCGCAGAAGAAGCTATTGAAAGAGAAGTTTTTCGGGCAAAAGTGTTAAAAATGGAAAGAGTCCAGGGTAGGAGAGAGAAAAACGCAGGTTCAAAGTAAACTAAAGACAGAAAGAAGAGACACAGTGAAAAGATAAAAGAATATTGGAGAAAAAGAAAAGAACAAAGAATGAAGAATTGAAATTGGAATGTGGTCCTTAGATGGCCGATACAAAAAAAAAAAATCTTGTACAATCGCTATTATGGAAAAATAACAAATTTATGAACCCGACTAAAAAATAATAAAATGGTCAAGATAGTAAATAATGCAAATAAACAAAAACTTTTAAGAAAAGTATATGTTTTAAAAAAGAGAAAAAGGGGTTTATAAATATGTTTCTTAAAACATATTACCTCGCTTAATGTAAGATCATCATTTGTTGATTACTTAAACAAAGATCAACTCGCTAAAGTAATTGAAAACATCAGGGAGACGTATCATGGTACGAGTAGACTAAGATGAAGAAGAAGAAGAAGAAGAAGAAGAAGAAGAAGAAGAAGAAGAAGAAGAAGAAGAAGATTTTTGTTTCTTGTATAAAAGTAAATTTTGAAAACGAAAATATAATTTACTGTGTATTAATAAAGTAGCATAGAACTAGGTATACAAGATTAAAGTGAAAGGAAGAAAGAAATAGACCAAGGAGAAACCGCCTACAAACATTAAAGAAAAAGTGATAGCTTATACGTTACCCATACAGAGGTACATAATTGTAAATAAACTGAGAAAAAAATTTAAAGTGTCTCTGAATTTAAGTATTTCGGATGTTATATCATTTTTGATCAAGGCAAAGAAATTAAGTATCGTAATGAATTAGCCCGTGCAACTTTTCAAAAAAGTGAAAATATGTTTGTGTAATAACAACATCAAATTGTGCATGTGAGATGCTGTATGTGGTCAAAGTATGGACGACGAAAGCTGCAACAATCAATCGCTTGACTGCACAACAATCAATTCGAATGTGTCTGCACAGAAGAATGGGCAGAATATTCTGAACAGTTATGCAAACCAATGAGGCGGTCTTAAGTAGGGAAAACGCAATTCGAGAGATACTGAAAACTGTTAAATGTCAGCTTCTTGGGAAGATGCTGAGAGACGATAGATTTAATATGCTCCAGCTGATAACGAAGGGTGCAGTAAAAGGACGTAGAAGAATAGGAAGAAAAGAGACGTCATGGTTAAAAAACACCCGCGACTGGATCCGAAATACACAGTACTAAACAAATATTTTCAATAGGTGAAAACAAAGATCAATTTGCTAATGTAATTGCCTACATCAAGGAGAACTGACATGGTACGAGAGTAAAAAGATAGAGAAACTCGATCCTTTTCTTTACATACCGAGGAATACGGCTGAAAAAAATTAATAAACAGACAGAAGTTGTAGAAAATTGCTGGACTTGCTTTTATAAAACAAAGGAATTTAATTTTTAAAATCAGACGGGAGTAAATCACTTGAACGTTGGTGGGAATGCAGACTTCATTTTGAATATTACGATGTTGGAGAAGAGGAGATAGTGATGATTGTAAAACAAAAGGAATGAAGTACTTAGGCCGTGTAGGGTAAGGAAAACAATAATGTATGTTAAAACTGATCAAATAGGGAAAATAAAGGCAAGGGAAACTGTAGTCGACAGAAATCTTGGCTCAGAAAGCGGAGAGATGATTGAATTGATTTCCAGTCAACCGTTTTGAGATGCTGAAAGTAAAGTAAGAATCACTACAATGATCTATATAAGAGTGTGTCTGCATTTCATAGACTTAATATTTTAATTGACAACCGATTTGAATTTGAATTTCAATTATTTTTATTTTTGTAATGTTAAAATCTAAATGCAAATTGAGTATAAATTTCAAGTATGGAATCCTATAAAAACGCAAAACGAGCTCTCGTGAAAACCTATATGAAAGTCTAGTAAAGAGACAAACGGATGTTGTTCTAATACAGTTTATTAAAAAATGTAAATTTATGGAATTTTATTCTACAAATATTTTTGAAGTAATCTCCAGCTACAATTGTAAATTTTTTCATTGCCCTAAATTGTTTTTATTCCATCAAAATGGAATTATTTGCCTTGTAATCTTAGTTTTGCATACTTGTTTTCACTTATTCGTTGCTATCAGACTTGACTTTTCCTTGAGGTGTCCAAACAAAAAGAAGCCTTATGGAGTAGATGGACAAGCATAAGGTAGCATACTTATAACTTGGATAAGGATATGAGAATAATGAAGAGAGTGTAATCACTCGACAGAGTGAATACTGAGACGGTTTTGAACAGAAAAGAGGAAAACAGAACACAGCTACGCTGAGAAAATGGTGATACTGCATCGCTGAAAGATTACGTGACGCCCTGCAGGTATTTTACGCGGCAGGATTACGTAACGCTCTGGATTGTTGTAGGTCATGCGAGATGCCCCTTCCAGACATTACTCGACTACCCAACCAGCATCAAGGCGCACTATCTCACTATAATGCAAGGCGGCGGAGGTACTACTACTGGATTTCGAAGTGGTCCAGTTCAGTTTAGACCTGGCGATATTAGAGTATGAAGTGTTAGTTATTGTGGCGGTTTAGTGGGAAGTGTTCATTGTGTTTATTCTTGCAAAACTGTAATAAGGTGACATTTATTGTTGTATGTTGGACGAATCGAACTTGAGTTATTAGACAAAAGTACCTTTGTTGATTTCTAACTGTTGTTTTTGCCTAATTAAAGCTTGTAATTAGTGACGTCATTTGTGTTAGTTATTCTGTTTCCACTGTACAACACGACGATCTGCAAGACCGTCGTAACAATACTTTTGGACACAATTCTAAAGAGGAAGGGAAACTGGGTAGGACGTGTTGTAAGAGAAAAAGGAATATTAACAACTGTTCTGGAGGGGTCAGCGGGAGGAGAATTAAGAAGAGAAAGGAAGCTATTAACGATGATACACTATGTTAAGATACGAGGGCGAAATAACAGGTTAACAGGTCTGGGATAGGGACAATTAGAGACAACAGTGGGACCTCTCAGTCAGCACAACATCGGATGACAATAAGGATAATATTCAAGAGACTACCAGACAGATGTTTTAAATTTATGACAAAGATGCCAGCTGATGATTCGCAAAGTATGATACTTTTTAATTTTTCTTTTTTTGTACCTACAGGCGTTTGTCTCTTTACTTAATGAGTGACGTTCTGTAATGTAAAAATCGGTATGGAGAACCATACATGAATTCCATGTTCCAAGATTTATATTTAAAATCATTTAAATATAAATTGAAAAATTTGACAAGTTTGACAAATTGAAATAAAATATTTCCGTAGAAACTACTTCTTTGTTGCTAATAACGTAGTACACGTATAAAAAATTCACCCTCCCCTTTCAACTATCATTTTAATTTATATAAAATTACCCTCTCCCCTTCGAATACCCTTTTCATTTATAGATATTCACCTTCATACAATGGATTATTATGACCTTCTTTTTAGGATACTTTATTTATCAAAATTAAGTACTTTACTCTTGTTAAAACGTAAAATGTTGCAAGTAAACTACCCCTCCCCCTTAACCGATCTTTACCAAAATTAATACGCCTTGAATCCTCTATAACTCGGGTATATATGCCTATAATTACTGTATTTGATTCTTTTTGAATTTGCGGCAAATATCGTTTGCCATAGAAAAAATTCTACAGAAAGACAGGTAGACAGACAGACAGACACCACACGCGCGCGCACACACACACACACACAGTTTTCAGAAAATGACTTTTCTTCATATTTTGAGGGTAGTACAATCAGAATCAGCCCTTATCTCGAACACGATTATTTTCGCCATCACCATACTTCCATTTCCTTACGGAACTTGGAAGTAAAAAATTCAACGGAAAATACTGATAACTTTTTCTTATAAATTATTCGTTTGTAACTGTTTTGTTACATCTGCAATAAGCCTGCGAGTGATACTTTTTGTATCTTCTCACGCTCTCTCTCCCTCACACAGAGACACGCAAGCGCGTACGTGTTCAACAAATGCAGTATAACTTGCAGCATTGCACATTTATAGCAGTGTGACATTAATTTCCGTTGCAGCAACGACAAATCAATGCACGTTGTTCACTAATTATTACAATTGTAAACGCTCGATAGATTTTAACGAGGGCGCTTTTGTTTTGGACGTCTGCTGCGTGTGTATGTGCGAGGTTTTTTGCAGTGTTGCTGCTGCTGGATTTTGAGTGTTTGTTTTAAATGTCATTGTTTCGGATAATCTGATTTATCTGTCGCTTGTGGTGCTCGCGCTGCTCGACGGCGAAATGAAATTTTAGTATTTAAATAGTCCGCGAGAACGTGCACGGTTGCTATAGACTCTGAAATATGGAAAACTACTAAACGCTTTTACAGATAACAACTTTGTTATAATCGGTTTATACAAATATGGATGCGGTTTTATTTTTTAACGGGAAAATTCGTCTTTTCGGCGTCTGTTCTGTGTCCCTTTCTGCTCCTTCCGCTGTGACATGCTTACGCACGAATATTCTACACATATTCCGCGTACGTACAAGCGCGGAGTAACACATTTTCTTGCGCCTCACATGCAAATATTGCCGAACGCGTTTGCCAGAAATGTTATTGAAACCATACATATTATTTTATTGTACGAATTCACGTTTTCTCTCTATCATCGCATCAAAACGTTTAAAATATAATTTTAGAGACGTATTTTTATTGGGATTTAACGAACATTAATCATGTTACATAAACACTTCATTTTCTATAATAATTAAGAATTAAAAATTAAATACGGGAATAAGTGCCAGCGAATCACCATTCAGAAAAAAGAAACATGGCGGTCTTTCCGTTTTTATGTTGTTTTCTATAATTTTGTCTGATAAAATTGGTACCAACAGAAGTGGACTAAAACTTATACGGAAGATGGATTAGGTATAATTTATTTAAAAAAAAGAGATATATAGATGCTTACAATCCCTTTTGATGCTTATTGCACAATTGTAATTTTTTCAGAATCTGAAAAGAAAATATATTATAAGTAAAATGAAACTGTTTAAAAGCATTATTACCGTGGCATCAGATTTTCCAAAATACAATGTGCAATAATATAATTGAAATCAGTGTACTTAGAAATAGCATAACTGTCTTCTTACCGGTATGTATTGTAATTTAACCTTTAAAATCTGCCTGTTTTAACATAACTTGGAAAGGTACTGTGTTTTACACTAGCTTTTTGTATAGTTAAGTCTAGTAAGATTCCACGGAAAAGGACATTGTTGGTGGAAAGTTGGTCATCATACGCTTGAACAAATTTAGTAGGCCTACTGTTGAAAATGATCTTGATTGATAATTAACTATTAAATTGTTTATAAAGTGGTTTGTTAAGGTTTGAATTTATTTCAAATAGATTATAATTTTATATTTGTATATAAACTTATCGCTTTTGTATATTTTTTGACATTCTAAGATATAAAACATATAGATCATATAGATTTGCATAGAAATATGTGCAAATGATTAAACTTCAGTTTTTATTTCTTATTATTGCTTTATAATTTTAGAAGGAGTTGATAGAACGATGCTTACAAAATGCTACGTGAACTCGCCGGTTTTGCTAGTACTATATAATATTTGTACAACAAAAAGAATAGAATACAGTAAAATGTACAAATTCGTGTATTCATGGTAAAATATCACAGAAAACCATAAATATGGTTGCTATAATGTGTATTTCTACAAACGTATCGACTTTAGTTCGTAAATAAATATTACAGAATCCTAAATTGCCGTCCTAAATTACAGTAACGTTGACGTCCAAAAAAGTATTTATTTAACTAAATGTTTCGACTGATAACGATTGTCAAAAGATGAACGCTTTGTAGTGTCTTTTGTTTTGTTCTTGCTCGCAAACAACATAAAGAGCGTCGTGAACTGAAATGAAAACTGGACAACTGTAAGGCGTGTGTGACAGGAGTGTACAGTGCAGGGAATCACAGTCGACTTTAGGCATCTCCAAAGCGTTTTCGCTGAGGGATAGTTCAAGTAAAAGGATACTCTGGGAAGGCAGACGTTAAGGGTTTACGTAGATTTATTTGGGCGGAGAGACCCTAGTCGTAAGCTACTTAAAGAGGATTTCTGGAACATAGGTATCCAAAAGTGGTGACGCTGACAGGGAATGCCCTAGGGTGTCCACCAAAGAACGTCATTGCAGTGCAATTCTGTAGGGTGGAGTCTGTGATTCCCCATTAAAGAGCTGTCACAAGAGAAATCATTCCCAAGGGATGCGAGCCACGAAGGGAAAAGACAAGGGCCTGAGACCGCAAGACAAGGCTAAGTTGTGTTATTTTTACATAAACGCTTTAAGCAGCAATAAAAATAGAACAGTTACAGAAACCTCATCCTAAGCATTTATACTAATCTCCATTTTAATTTGCAATTACAAGTAGTATTTATAAATAATTAATACTCTTTAAAATCTATACCAGATAATGATGTAAGTGGTCTATAAAAAGTGAACTAGAGAAAGACATTAATTCTTCGCAAGTACAATTATATATTTAAATTTAATATTTCTATATTACAGTAAATACTAGTAGTTATTCTTCTATACTGTAAATAAAAAATTGTAAAAAATTTGTTATACAAATTTTTATTAAGTAAAAAAGACATCTAGACGTTTCTATTTTAAGGTTTATAGTTTTTACATTAAAGAGTTTACGTGTTCTCATATAAGGCTATTTCCGTAGACGTTCAAGGTTAAAAAATATTAATGTAGAAATTTATGCAATGCATTAACTTCATTAATAACCACACTTGGTGCACTTGGTGTCTACAACATGTTTACCAAGTGTCTCAGTCTACATATTTATTAATCCGCCCCACTTCACTTCCTTCTAGTTTCCATCGTATCGCGATATATTATTAACGTGTGGATGAACTAACTGGGAAAGGGCAAGACGTTTGGGTTAGAGATTAAGTATTTACACGTATCTCGTGTCCTGAGTGAGTTCAAGATCCGTAAGCTGACATGCGTATTTTGTTAAAAAATTATAGCTTCTTAAATCGAGTGTCCTTTTATCGAGCTATATTTTGCTGAAAACTAACAAAAATCTGGTCTAGTGTTTGTATGGTTTGTTCACACACACACACACACACACACACACACACACACACACACACACACACACACACACACACACACACACACACACACACACACACACACACACACACACACACACACACACACACACACACACACACACACACACACACACACACACACACACACACACACACACACACACACACACACACACACACACACACACACACACACACACACACACACACACACACACACACACACACACACACACACACACACACACACACACACACACACACACACACACACACACACACACACACACACACACACACACACACACACACACACACACACACACACACACGCACGCACGCACACACACACGCACGCACGCACGCACGCACGCACGCACGCGCGCGCGCTTATAATACTTGCGCCTATATACCTTATAGAAGCAGTTGAAGGTACGATGATCAAGGAATTAAATTGATAAATATACATAGCCTGAAAGAAATATTAGTCACTGTAATCGATTTCAAAATCAGATCTGTTTTTTTTACTAACATGGGGGCTGTTTTTAATTATGGAGTCTTATTGTTCCTAACAAGAAAATCTCAAACATGGCCGTTAAGTAAAAAAAATAAATCGGCCATTGAGTCTTGGAACGATGTTTGATGAAATTCAGACGTAGGTCTACATAAAAAATTGGCGATTGTATAGACAGAGTTATTTTAATTAGGTATACAACTTAGGTGACCGATGTAACAGTAATGGCGTAAAGATTCAAATGTAATTGGGTAGGGCATATTGTTGGAATAAAGGATGGACTAAATCTGGAGGTTACCAAATGGTATTCAGCGAGATATAAAAGATTAGGAGGGACAAACATCCTGTAGAGCGATGGAATCGCCGATCAGGTGGTGGTAATTTGAAATCGGGTGGGAGGTGACAGAAGTCAGTGGACAATAAAAGAGTCTTTACTCAGAAATAGGCTTAGTTTAAACAAAAGAAATGTTTAATTAATAAAGTTGTGTTTTCAGATCGGAAAGAAAAGATGTTTTTCTTTCCGATCTGATGATGAGCTGTGAAGCTTGAAAGCGCTAATCTGAATAATTTTGCTATAGTGGTGTGCAACAATGTTAAAAGAAAGGTTGTTGTTACCTATAGTCTATACAGAAGAACTCTGAGTATTGAATTACTGGCTGCAACAGTAAAAATATTGGAACTTAAAAAATTTTAATCGTGTCTTTCTGAGTAATTTGTTAAGTTTAATGTGAACCGTGTAACGGCGTTGCTAATTATTGGTGTTGGTTTGATTAACCCAAACGACAAGAAACGTTAAACAGAAATTAGAAATAAATATTACAGGAAAGTTGATGTATGTGCTGCAGAAAATAGGTTCCTAAGAAATCAAATACATCCAGACGCCTACGATGAAGCTGCAAAAACGTTGATGGTAGCTGAGCTATGTGGTAGTGTATTTTGGGCGTTGAAGAAACGGTAAGAGCATAATATAAAATTTACAGGCTTGGGAGATAAGACCGGTAATAGACGTGGAATAGATGAGGAATAATGGCATCCGGGCCGTATTGTGTGCTCTTAATATAGAATGTAAAGAAAGAAGAAACCAGATTAAAAATTTGGACAGAATAGACATATTACTTTGAAAAACCAACACTTTAAAGCAGATGTTCACAGAAATTGAGGTGACCTTAAAAAACTATGTTTACATTTTAGACAGGGACACAGTCTGTTTCCACCACTATTAATATTGTTACAGCGGTCGCACGGATCGCGAATAACTGACACCAAATGATGTCATTGATTACAATTTTAATTACAACTAGAATTGAACAAATACATTCAAATACAACATTTCCTGAAACTAGAATGTCCGACACACGTTAATGGCACAAAGAATACATTTCACTTAATAACAGTTTTTCGCACTAAGTAACCAATAACACTAAACCGCAAATCACAATAACAATCATTCCGAACCCCACTGTAATGTCGCTGGTCTAAAACTGAACTTGGCCGGCCGCTGGCGCTTATATTTATACCCCTTTGAGATGCGAAAATAATTCGTCACTTTCAGGATGATGCGTCGAGAAATAACTGCTCCTGAACTCGCTAGAAACTGTGTCAACGTCCGACCATGTATTATGCCGGGCAGAATGATCTACAAAAGTCTGGAAGAGACTCATGCGTTGCCGCGTGTTGTCACGTAGAGACTTTCGTTATCTCAGTGTAGCAATGAGTAGCTGGACGAGCTAGTGAAAGATTAGTATTAGTCCTGGGAAAGTGGTAAGTTTATTGGTTCTTGTAATGAACAATATACTTTTTGCAGATAATGAGATGGTTATTCAGGAATCAGAAGATCACTTGCAACGGAATCGACGGAAAAAAAATTTGAAGATTTCAACAGGAAAGACAAAAGTCATAGCATTTAGAGATAATCGAGCCCTTTATAAGTGAAACAGTGATAAACGATAAGTCGCTTGAACAGGTCTCGCGTGTTCAGTATTTGCGATGTGATATCAGTTTTACAAAAAATAAAAAGAACAAATGACATTCAGGGACATCAGGAAGACTATGCACGGGAAAACACTAAATGATGGACAAATATGACTCTAAAAAGTTACGGAAGATACCAGCGTTTTTTTTTACCGTTTGTAAACGACAGTGCTTTCGCGCTGAGTAGAATAACTACATGTGAGATGAGTTTTCTTTGAGATATAATGTGGTGCTTCAGGAAGGGCAGAGTGAGTTATCACCAGATAAAGAATAAATGTGCTCGGTTTTGAAATTAACAGGGGAAGCCAGGAATAAGTGAAAAGAAGAAGACGGAGAGAGGAAGACTGCCGAGGAAAGTTTTTGGTTATAGAGCATGAGGTGGGAAAATTGTTTGTGAATCCAGGAAGCAGTGTGAGTGATGAAATTGAAAAAAAAACTTATGAGACCAAAACGGGCTTAAGGCCTGATCCTGGAAGGAAGAAGAAGAAGAAGAAGAAGAAGAAGAAGAAGAAGAAGAAGAAGAAGAAGAAGAAGAAGAAGAAGAAGAAGACCAAGGACTAAAGTCATTGGTATTTGCTTTACCCAGGCATAAATCAGCTCCTATCCAATCTATTGTATTCAAGAAGAAGAAGTTATAATTGACTGTATTCTGTGTCGCTTAAAACAGTCTCGACGGTATCAGAATTATTTCGATACTTTAGAAACTTCGGGAATGGTCTGTACTATGTACAGCTTGTTACGCATCATATTGTCAGTTGACGTGTGTCACATTCTATTACGCTGTCACATGCCAAAACGGTAACGGAATTTTCATGGACAACGTCGACTTAACAATTTGTACTCGTTTCAGTACATGTGAATACTTCGGCGTTTATATAAACGTTCTAATAACATTAAACGTTTGGTTGAATGACAAACCTCTCGTGTTAAACAAACCTAATAACGCTTTTCACATTAGCGAATACTAAACATTGGTTACAGCTTAGTTTGAGTTGTCGAGTGTAGTAATTAAATTTAGTTTTTTTATTTTATTTAGAATAACTTTATTAAAAGTCAAGCAATGATTGCTTATATACACTAATTGTGTAACATCATCTCAGCTTTAAAAATTGTTAAACGATTACAAAAAGCTTGTTTATATTATTATGTGCAACCTTGGTTCGCTGTTTACATTTCATCATCATCCTCAAGGTTTAAACCAACAGTGGTTTGTTCCGGTCTCAAATAAGCAAATATTACAGCTGGTCACTCTAGCGGCTTCCTCGGACGTCCCACACCTCTCCATCTCCTCGGCTTATAGTTCCATAGTTGTTTACATTTTAATTTATATTTATTATGTTACATTGGTTTCTTTACATATTTTATAACAAATATTTTTATATTACTGAATGTTTGGTTTAGGATTTAAAGTGATTATCATGTTCTGAATTAATTTATTAACAGACAAACAAGAATAATGTAATTCAAAAGTTATAATTATTTAAAAATTTTAAAACAAAATAAAGTAATGAAATCTAAACTAAATATTTTATATTAATACAACTATTAAAATATACGTAAATAAACCGATTTAACTTTTATCTGAAGCCTGCACGGCTGGTGTCAATATATTTATAATTACGTCTAAAAACCGGGCTGTTAGACCGTGGTCGATTGCTAGTAAACGCCATCACGTCGGCAACGTTTCGATTCCCCCTCGGGAATTTTCCTCAGGCCGCCAAAAAGCGACAGAGTAAAAAACACACAATAGCGGCAGATGTACGTCAAACAATACCCGATACCTGTATCAGATAGAAGCAACCTGTATAGAGGTTCAGATACAGGTTGCTTCTACCTGATACAGGTATCGAGTATTGTTTGGTGTACATCTGCCGCTATCGTGAGTTTTTTTCTCTCTGTCGCTTTTTGGCGGCCTGAGGAAAATTTCCGAGGGGGAGTCGAAACGTTGCCGACGTGTTGGCGTTTAATAGCAATCGACCACGGCCTAACAGCCCGGTTTTTAGACGTAATTTTAAATAAACCGATTTATCCTAATAAATTTAAATCATTATACAAAACAGCTGATCAATATTATGTCAATATCATGTTACAATATTATTACAATGTATCTACAAATAAAAAAAATTGATAATTAAGCGCCCTAAAACCGTGACAATTACTGAACCAATTAAATGTAATGTAAACTAACTAACAAAGTAATTGTTTCCGTTTTGCAAGATTTGTTCTAAATAAAATTAAAACAAATGTATTCAAGAAACCGAGTCTTAGAAATAATAAAACTAATTAAGTGGTAAAATAACGAAGTTGCAGTTCTGTGTTGAAGCAATCCTAGTTGAAGATAAATTTTCTACCTACTTGAACTGATAAAGTTTTACTTAAATCGGTTAGTTCGCTTGAGTAAACATAAAATACAGAAAGAAATAAATAAACTGTATCTTTCTCTGGTTGGATAAGAAATGAGTTCACGCAGAATGATGAAGTACAGCAAGAGATACAAAGTGGGCAATAAGTGCATTTTTAAAATATAATTTCTAGTGACGAAGGATTTTATGGAGGTACGGTTATTGACTATAGCCTCTACATGTTTTTAAAATATTTGTCTCGACAGTTTGTCAAAACTTCTTGGCGTTACCAGGGCCTGTATAAGTGTAATATATAAGTAATTGATGTTGTTACGTCGGTCGCACCGATCATCGTGTAGTTCAGAGGAAGCAGAGTAATTGACACTAATGATGTCACTAATTACAAACTTTAATTAGACACCAGCAGAAGTTATAAATTAACAAAACACTCTTATTCAAAAATCCAAGTTTAAGTTGTCCAACAATAAATGTTATCTTGCACTGTTACAGTTTTCACTAATTAACACAATAATCACTTCCCAATAAATTGCAACAACCACTGTAAACCACACTGTAAATAAGTAATTACGCAGCGTTACGTATTTCTGCCGCGTAGAATGATCTGTAAACCTCTGGAACAGCCTCGCGAGCCGTGGAGTGCCAAGAATTACGTATGCAGTCAGCGATTTGGTATTATTTATTTCTTAGTGTAGCAATATACATAAAATGAGTGTCAATATGTTTTATATATAAATCCAAGTTCTGGTAAACCGTTCTCTCTCTATGAAATCAGATGGGCACCGTGAACGTCGTGTATTTTGCGGGTGTTGTCGAGACGTGATACCAGGATAGAGTGATTGACAACATCAGGCGACACTGAACCGAATTTTATGAACAAAAAACAGTATAAGAAAATAAGAAAGATACAATAATTAATTGTAGAATAAAGAATATCTTAATAAAAGTATAAATCTGTAAATAGTTTGGATAAATTGAAAAAGTAAAATCGATATAACCTTTTCATTCATCAATACAAAGCAAGAAATTTTATAAGAAATTTTGATTGGACATGCTAAAAATTTAAATTATTTGGGTACTATTAGAATGATGTTTATTTATTATGAGACTTTTAAATTATTGGTTAAAATAGCTAATTATTAGTTGTCAGTGATATCCTAACGCCTGTCAGTACAGAAAATAAAATATTTGTTTTTTTTTTTTTTATGTTACAGTATATGAATACACAGTGGCGTACCTTGAATTTTTCCTGTGGGGGGGGGGGAGGTTCTGGTCTAGTCGGCTTCATACAAAATAGAAAACAAGAGTAATCAACATTTCTATCTTTAAAGATGTTGGAAAACGTGTGATTACATTCTGAAATCAATTAATTAAAGTAACCGGGAATAACATAAAAATATTGAAACATTGTTTAGAAGATACTTACTGACTGAATTGCTTTTCCTGTAAATCATATTTCAAACGTATACGCAACTGCTGTGTAATAAACCTGTTTGTAATTTAAAGAAAGAGTTACTACTATATTAGCGTACACAGCTAAGAGTTACTACTATATTAGCGTACACAGCTGAGAGTTACTACTATATTAGCGTACACAGCTGAGAGTTACTACTATATTAGCGTACACAGCTGGAAAAAACAGCCTAAAAATTAAGCGATTATTAAAATTTGTCAATTTTTTTCGTCCCACTGAGGGAGGTCCCGTTCCCCCGTAAGTACGCCCCAGTGAATACGAACGTGAATACTATGATTATAATGCATGAATAATTATGAGAAACGGCGTCCTTTTCTTTAATCGAAATTCTTAATTGCCACTATATTTATTGCGACTCAGCAATAAAAAAATGTTTAAAAAGTTATTGCTTCGTTTATTAACGAACACTGACTAGAACGTCGAAAACTGACCTGCGTCTTATAGTAAGTTGAGAAAGTACTCTCATGATGATGGAATAATAAAAATAATGCAAAGTAAGCTCATGAGTTTAAGTTTATGCACTCTCTGTAAGAGTCATTTGTAAGTGGAGAAACTTCAGTATAGTGGTAAAGGTTACCTTGGGAAATACCGGGATATTTACTAGCAACAAAAACACGCTTATTCGGATAAAAACATTCGTCTTCCCCAACGTGCAGTTTCTGTTATCAAAATCTGTACGACAATGTCGCAGCGAAATTGCGTGTTTAGTATAGTGCCCAATTTACAAAGTTCCGTATGTTTTAAAACATTTAGTGATTTAACAATTGGGTGATTAATATTTCGTTATGACACACTCATAGAATGAAAATAATAAAATGAAGTTATATGAATTTTACAACATTTACACTGGTGAAATAAATAAAAACCAAAGTTTAAGTTTGAAAATCTTCATAAATGTAGAGTTTTCAAAATATCTTAAATTTACCTTAACGTCTTTAAAATTGCTTTAAGTGAAATTGAACTAGCAAAACGCGTTCTCTGTTTTAACGTCACCATTTGGTACTTGTCTATAGTTTTGGGGTATCCATATGTTATATATCGGTTTCGGGTATGTCTCACAATAACTTTTTAATGCGTCAACCGTTTTTTGTAAAACGTTACACACATGTTCATAATGTTACGCCACAGACCTACAGTGTTCTTGAGATTGATTGATCCCCCCCAAAAATATAAGTTAGACAGTTACTCAACTAAGAAAATAACATTATCTGTAAAAAAAAATGGTGCACATTCAGATTAGATTTCAACGCATTTAGTCGGCGTTGCCAACAATTTGTCCATAGTAATAATAAAACTTCAATGAAAATTGTATTTAAAAATTGTCTTTATTCATTAGCAAAACGATGGCATTTCAGGGCAAGTATCCTGTAAGAACTAAGATAGTCGTGAATAATCAGATTTTGAATCAGGTTAGTCATTTTAATTACCTGGGTTGTAATATCTCATATGGAACTTATATTGATTGGGATAGTAAGCTAATAAAATTTAGACGCATATGTGGAACGATTCGTAGGTACCTGAAAAATAAAACACGGAAGGATACTCGAATTAAATTTTATAAAACTGTGGCTGTCGCTACATTCCTGTATGCTAGTCAGACATGGACTCTTGGTAAAAGGGACGTGCAGAGGATTCAGGCAGCCAAAATGAAATTTCTAAGAGAGACGGAAGATTGTCCTCTCTTAGATCCGAGAAGGAACGAGGATATTAGACACGATTTAAACATCGTATCATTGCACCAGAAGATTGAAGACCACAGAAGGAGATGATGTAAACATTTGAATCGTATACCTGATATCCGTGGCTGTCTTTTGTTATCACCCTACTGGGAAGAGAGATATCGGTAGACCGAGGAGGAGATGGGTTCCGGAACAGGTATAAGGCCTAGTCCTTAGAGTGGTGATGATGATGATCATTAGAAATTTAGCAATGTTATTGGATACGAGACCTAAAAAAATTATGTTTTCTGACTCGAATTTTGTTGAAAACGACTAATAATACAGCTCTCGAACCCATTTGTTTTGTACATTTTAGATTAAGTGTTTTGACTACTAATTTTGACCCATAATTTGTGTTCTCGGAATTTTTGTCTTGCATTATTTTACCTTCGGAACAGAAGCATGGGGAAAAATTTAAACATCCCGAAACTTGAAACAAAACAAACCGGAGACTAATGTTTATATGGCATTGTTTTCTTATTTTTTAGCTGTAGCGTAATATTGTGAAATAGTTCCCTTGAGCTTCCGGAACACTGAGTGCGAGTATGTCTTCCAATGGAAAATCCTGTGCATATGTTTTAATGAGAGGTATGTGTGCTCATAATAAGCCATATAATGATAGTAAGAGAATGTAGGGTTGCATGTGGGACTCTGTATTTTAGCTTGGAAGGAACTCTGCAATTCAGCCTTATAAATAAATTACTATTAATCCAAATATGTAGGGCATTACATGAAACTGTGTAATTATGGTAAGTTTGGGTTGCGATAGTCGAGTGCACGTGTGGCACTGTGTCTTGCAGACAATAATTAGAGAAAACATTGTAGTGCCCTTATTAATTAAGATTTCGAGATGCGACTCGAACAAGAACGTATTTCATAATACAACAAACAATTTGTCGTGATTAAGTGTCCTATTCACTAGGTGTAAATGTTCTTACACCATTACAGAACGTTCTACACGTTTCTCGGCTATCCCAGCAGAACCCAGCTGTCAGGTTTGTGTGCCTACGTGACACTTAACATGCATCAACGGTCAGAGGTGTTCTGGACTTCGCCGGTCACGCAAGGTGTTCAAGGCTGCAATCAACCAATTACGCTATAGCGTTTTCGAGTAGTGTTGACACGTATTATGGATTATTCTGGAACACTTGTGCTATCTATTTAAACAACGACAGCTGCCGCTTAGAATCAGTTTAAGTGGCGATTTATTCAAGTGAGATTAGAAGTATTGTGGCGAAGTGTTATTGTGATATAAATGTGCGGGACTCTATTAGTTGACATTATTATTGTGCGTGTGGAAAAATTTTATTTGAATTACTGTACGAGTATAATCTTGTTGTTTACAAACTGTTATTTGTGATTAATTAAAGCTGGTGATTAGTGGTTTCATTGGTGTCTTGTATTTTGTTTTTCACTGTACTATACGACAATCAGTTAGACCGTCGTAACAATATTAAAAAAAAATAATTCTATGCATGACTCATAAGTGAAATGCTACAAAAGAGCATAAAATTTGGATAATTTCTCAGCAGATTCAGAATAAATCTTGACAAGAATAAACATAAAAAACATGATCTTATTGTAATTTCCTAGCATAAATTAGATTTATGTACAGAAGGAGGAAGCTATTAGCCAATTAGTGCTTTAGAATTTCGTTCAACATTTAATATAGCTCAATATAAATTCAGTTCATACCGGTTATTAAATCGTGACGCACGTGGTCCTTTCTGCAAACGATAAGTTTGGAAACCGAGTGCTTTCCGTATTAGTGAAAGATTGTTTGCATAAGTTTAAAAAAGACATTTGAAGCGTATTGGATTTGGTGCAAGTTCAATACACCACGGTCGTACGGTCGTACCGAGATCAACCCGTGAATTTTCGTGCCCGATAACAACCAGAAAGCGACTCTGAGAGACTTTCTACAGGTGTACCTTACTTCTGTTAGTGATGGCAGCTGTAGGTCACCAGGTCACGAACTCCAGCTACGGTATCGTTCGTCAGTCTACGTTCAAAGGAAGTACAAATTGTAATACATTATCATTCAAATTATAAATTCTAATGAACTTTTAAAACCTAAAATCTGTATAAAACGAACTATTAACAGATAATAAGTTTTCATTGATTTGTTTTAGTCAGTCAACAATCTATTATGTAGTAAATCAGTAGTAAGAACTTTTAAATTTCAGCCACTGTTCAACTGGTTAATTATCAATAAATCATCATTCCACACATTTGTCTCGGCAATATTAATGTAGCTTTGCTTATCCATACATCGCAATGCGCGCTAGCGCGCACACACACACACCACCACCACCACCACACTTGAAATGTGTGTGGTCACTCCCAACCTGAAATCCTCCCGTCTGAATTAGGACCTGCCTTTTGGCTCCTGGCTCGCTCCACGCCCAGGATAATCTCTGGTAGTGTTCGTTTATCTCTGTCTTACCTCACTTAACCGTCAATCGACAATTTATTCCCATCCTGAAGTCCCATCAGAATTAGGACCTGCCTGTTATCTCCTTGCTTGCTCCGTCCATAGGAAGTCCTCTGGCAGTCTCTAGTGTGTTGGTTTATCTTTACCGTACTTGACCGTCAGTCGTCAATCTATTACCATCCAGAAGTCCGATCTGAATTAGGACCTGCCTATTGGCTCCAGGTTTGCTTTGCGCAAGACAAGCTCCGCTGCTGTCTCTCTAACCTACTGGTGTGTTCATTCTTTCTGCCTTACCCAGTTACCAATTACTACCGTATTTCCAACATTTATCTCCAACTAAAGTTGCATAGGCGCAGTTCGAACCCACTTGGCTGCTGGCTCGCTCTACCCGCAGGAAAACCTCTGGCAGTTACTGGTCTGTTGGTTTATCTGTGATGTTACGCATATACATTATAAATTACATATACGCATATACATTATATATACGTATATAAACTTTACGTTCAATTATACGTATATTTATAATGTATTTTGTCTAATTATATATTAAGATGTATTGTCTTAATAAATCAAGAATGTGAAACCCAATGTCGACTGCTTTAGAAATTAGTCTGTAAGAATTCGGAAAATAATATTATAGTGTCGTGTTTCACTTTTTTCAAATATGAATTACTCATACTGCGTCGACATTTAATTTTTTTTATTAAAAAACTGTATACGCTTTCTTTATATTCACGGTCGTTCGCATATGAGCGCGACAATAAAAATTAATTTTTCCGAGTTGATTTGAAAGGATTAAAAAAACAAAATCAACAAATTTTATTACGATCACATCGGTTGCGATTAAATATTTAACAAGAGACGGAGAGAGAGAGAGAGAGAGAGAGAGAGAGAGAGAGAGAGAGAGAGAGAGAGAGAGAGAGAGAGAGCGGAATACGGTTCGGGATAAAGCGAGAGGAGGGACAAAGAGGGAAGAAAGTAAGTATAGTGGGATAAATGTTTTGTTGTACACAGAATGGGATGCTGACGGTGGGATAGTGGGCGAACGACGGCGCATGCGTCGGGGGCCAGCTCCTCATCCAAGCTACCCTTGTAACAGTGGACTGTTCTGTTCGTTCATGGTGTGTTTATATTGTGAAACACACACACACACACTGTGTACGCCACGATCTTCTGCGCGCTGCGCTCCCGTCCGCTCTCTCAGTCGAGGGAGGGGTTTATTGAGCGAATTGAGAGGCAACGGGCAGCACGCAGTTCGTGTCCTGTCGCCGTCGCGCGGAGATAACATTGTCAGTGTGTGTGCGCCTCTCTGTTATCAGCACATCACCACCGCCGTCTCTATTAACTCTGTGTTGTTTACCATATTTTCTTTCCTCACTGTATTTTAAAAATAAATATACCGCAGTACTGAATACAGAATACTGTATTATGGTTAAAAAAACATACTTTTAACTTTTTCAGATAAACGTGTTCGGAAAGAATTGTTGCTTTGTTTGTTTGTTTGGTCACGCAATAAGTAAGATGTGACGTTATGCGAGTTGTTAGAGAAACGCAACAGTAGTGGTGTCGTAATACGGACTGACAGGGAAAGGGCGGGTGCGGGTCGGGACACGAGATGTTGTCGTCTGTGTAGTCTGCTGATGGACTGCTGAACAACAACGCGCGTCGCGTCCCAGTATGGACGTCACCATGGACTACATACGCGAGTTTGACATCAGGTTGGACCGCGAGATGTATTACGCTGGAGAAGTTCTTGCTGGACACGTACTGCTCGACACCGTGGAAAACTTCAAACTCAGATGTAAGTATACTGCTGCTTATGTTTACCTGTAGCTTTAATCTCCTTCACACGTGGCATGGCAGGGCTCGAATGGAAATGTCTGTGTTCCACTCTGGTTTCATCGTTAAATGACTCTACTTTATTACTTGAAGTCACCGATGATTACGTAAAGAGGAAGTGAGCGACATATACTAAAGAGAGAGCGACAAGAAGATGCTGATCTATAGTTGAATAGATAAACAGAGTGGCGGGATGAAGGGAAAGATAGATAGGCAGACGAATAGCTAGATAGATACGTAGGTAGGTAAATAAGTTGACAGATAAACAGACAGATAAACAGATAGATAGACAGATAGATACATAAATAGATAGATAGATAGATAGAGAGAGAGAGAGAGAGAGAGAGAGATCTGTATAGAAATTATAGAAATCTGTACATAAAAGGATAACACAAAGACAAAAACATAACAGCATATTTATGTAGTTAGATGTGTAGACATATGCATTTGGCAGCGGATATTTCAAACTTGTATCAAAGTAGTTAGAACTGTCAACGCCCATTCACTGAAGAAGACTGCGATCGTAGTGCAAAACGTCTGGCTGACATGCGACATCGACTAACTGAAAGACTAACTATTTGACTGGAAGTCAAATAGAACATATTGATAAACGGACCCAATGAAAAGCCGTGACTTTGACGTTGGACAGTTTAACTTTCATAATTTTACTGTTAAAAATGTTTTAAGAATTTACTGACGGCTAAATATTTTGTTTCAATTGACTGCAATTGTTGACCTGATTAACGAGTAATTCCTGCCTCTTCCGAGTTGTTATTTTTGCTCTTCGCGTATCGCTTTTTGCCTATACATCGCCTGTCCGTGTGCAGCCAAACTTCATGTAGTTTTGGATCGTTATGACTCCCGTTTGTGTTTTTTTTTTTACAATATTTGGGCGTTTTTTAAAAATTTTATTTTCCACTATTTCATGATGCACGCACACACTACTCGTTTTAAACAAATTGTTTAAAGTTATTGGCGAAGCTTTGAAACTTTCGGGACGTCAGTCGAAGTCGCGTGTCAGCCAGACGTTTTGCACTACGATCGCAGTAGTCTTCTTCATGGACTAGGCGTGTTGACAATTCCAACGACATTGATACATGTTTTATATATATATATATATATATATATATATATATATTCTAAAGATTATAAATTAGTCGCAACTGTAAACTGCGCTTGGTTCCCGTAATACGAGACAGTGACGTACAAAATAACGTAGGTTACATAATAACGTAATGACGATCAGAAATAAAGGATTAAGAAAAGGCTGTGCTCTTTGCAGGGAGTTTAGGTAAATTTTTGGCCATGATGTTGTTTAATTCTTTAAAAAATTTCAAGATTAAAAGAAAAAACGACCTTTTTTGCGATTTAATTGCAATCCAAATTGCCATAATCGTGCCGCTGTTGGGTTAGGTAACATATTATGGAAAACACTATACATTTTTTATACACTATAATGTATTTTATACACTATAACTACTATAAATTTTGTGAAAACATACTTGTGACATCCTGTGTTTCACTCCACTCCGTTTATCTGCTTTAATTTTAATTTTGACCAATGCACGTAGGATATATTGAGGCGACATTACAGACATTTTTATCATACGAGAACTTAAGGAATTCCTTATGTAACATTATTTAAAGATATTCAATTAACAAGAGTAGCTGAAGTGTTGTTTCGCTACTAAAAGTCAGACGCAGTCAGTTTAACTGTAGTTTAATTTGGAATCAATAGACTTTCCTTCAGGGAATATTGTAATTACGTTTCAAGATAAAATAAACACATAATCTCTTTCTAAAAATGAGTTACAATTCCGAAATCTCTTGTTGGCAGCGATGCTAACGTATGTGCAGTATTTAATTATGATCGATTCAATGTTAATTAAACTTGGATTAAATTCAAGTGAAGCTTTAAAGAGGCTATGCTATTGTAACTAATAAAATCGAGAGCACTGCATAGAAATTTATAGAAACATTTGAATTTGTTTTCAGAAAATGGTAAATAGTCTTTCAGTATGTAAACAGAATAAATAACAGATTTGACGGACAGTTTGAAACGTTTATACGATATTCGGTCCGAACGGTTAAAGGTCACAGTGTGTCATAAATATTATAACATGGCACGCCTATGTGTATTTAAGATGTGGGCGTGTACTCAGATGCTGCGCACCCCCCTTGACAGATTGTCAGATTGTACTGTATAAATTTAGTAGAAAACGAGAGCTGCGGAGAGTGATCAGAGTTAAGAAAACTTACCACCTTGTACATATGTAGTAAACTCAAAGATGTTATGACTTAAACCGTCAGTTCTTTATCGCAGATTGAGAACACAATATAAGCCTCTACAACATCTGTAGTATAGTGTGTGTGTGTGTGTGTGTGTGTGTGTGTGTATATATATATATATATATACTCGTGCGAAGGCTTTCACGGTGAATACCTGTTGTAGCAGGTTTTTGGGTACATCCGTGTATGTGATGATTATATTGCCGACTTTTCGTTCCGTAATCCCAGAATATTTTCGAGGCGTACTGATGTTGATTTAACGCGCAGCGTAGTTAAATCAGCATCAGTACGCCTTGAAAATGTTTCGGGATTACGGAACGAAACGTTGGCAAAATATAAGCATCACATACACGGATGTACCCAAAAACCTGCTACAACATATATATATATATATTATATTTAATTTTTATAACAAATATACCTCAAGATATTTCTTTCCTTATTAGGAACATGTTTCGGGTACCATTTTGTACCCATCCTCAGCCTTCCGGATTTTGTGTGTGGTGAAGTACATGTGTGTTGGTTGGTTGTTATTGTGGCTTCCTGTTGGCTTCTGGTACTTTAAATTGGTTTTATTGTGTGTTATTGTGGTGTATGTATTAGTATTTTGTGTACTTTCGATGTTGAGTGCTTTGAAAATTGTGTCATGTTTTGTATTGATTTGTATTTGTTCAGGTATTAGTTTGTTTTGTGTTTGTATATTTGTAAATTTTCCCAAATGTTCATTATGGTGCCTTTGTGTGGTATGTGTTTTATTAGTGTCATGTTGGTTATGTTTGGGAATTCATGTCCAGTGTTTATTGCATGTGTGGCCAAATTAGATTTGTATATTTCTGGTTTTTTTGTATGCGTTTAGGTGTTCAAAATAAAGTTTTTTTAGTTGTTTTTTTGTTTGTCCTATGTAACATTTATTGCAATCTTGGCTTTCAATTTTGTATATACCATTGGTTGTTGTATTAACTTTGTTGTGTGGGTTATTTAGTTTTTGTAGATTATTTTTGATAGTTTTGTATGCTATTTTAATGGCTGTGTTCTTAAACAGTTTTGTTAGCTCTGTCATTTTATTATTTATGTATGTGAATGTGGCCCATTGTTTATTGTTGTTTTGTTCATTTTGATTACTTCTTAATTGTTCAGTTTTTATTTTATATTTGATTTTATTTTCTATTTTGTTTACAGCGTTTTTATTATATCCATTTTCACTAGCGATTTGGTATATTATATTTCTTTCTTCTTCTACAGGAAAAAAGTAAACAAAACAAAAGTGAGGTTATTAAAGAAATCGTGACAATAGTGTAATGTGGAAATAAAATAGTGAAGTGAATAACAATAAAAAAGTGAAAAGCAATAATCAGTTAACGAAATAATAAATATATATCAAATTATCCACCACATAAATAAACATTAACATGTACTCAAACAGCATAACCAAACTTCCAAATAATCACATTACTAAATTATTAAATAAATTTCAAACACGAAAGAAACAACTAATGAACACAAACATGAATATATACTTCAATAGAAAATGCCAAACACACCAATTGACACCTAATTATATTAACATAAGCACAAACAACAAAAATATGACTGTACAAAAAACAATAAAACAGGCACAAAAATTATGGATACAAAATAAAATTAATCAATTATACAGTAAGAAAAACAACATAACACTAGACATATATAAATTACACCTAGAACTAACAAGTATATTACATCCAATTACATGGAATAATAATTAAAATGACATAGAATGAAAAATAAAATCTGAAAAATATAAAAAACTATTACAAAAAACAAATACAATAAACAAATACAATAAACAGAAAACTCAACACATTAAAACAACACAACAAAAATCAAGAACAACAAAAAACAGAAATAAATACACATTTTATCCTCGAACCATTAACCTAAGCAACACAGAATTTAACAAAAAAGAAACAGAATATTTAAACAATATGTCAAAAACTAACCTAACTCAAAACATAAACAAAAATCTAGAAAATTTAATAGTAGAAACAGAATTTGCCATTAACCTAATACAAGACAATACACAAGAAGAAAAACGAACACAAGCAACAAACATAATTAAAAAATTAGTCACAAGTGAAGTAACAAACAAATCTAAACAAAAACAGGATAATAAGACAGTAAAAGAAATTAAAAATAAAGTAAATACCAACAATTTAATCATAACAAAAGCAGACAAAAGCCAGGCAACAGTAATTATTGACAAAACAGACTACATCAGAAAAACTGAAGACTTCATCAACAATAATGATTGCATACAATTAAATAAAAACCCAACAGAAAAATATCTTAAACAAACAATAAAACTAATAAAAACAGCTAAAAACATTTTCAACAATAAAGATACAGACATATATATAAATAATAATCCAGAACCACCTAAAATGAATAGCCCAATAAAAATACACAAATTAAACAACCCAATACGGCCATTAATCAACTTCAAAAAAGCACCTACATACAAAGTAGCTAAATTAATAGCACAAAAACTAAAAAATAACCATCTAACAAATAGTTATCACAACACAAAAAATATGTACGAATTAATAGACAAACTAAAAATAATAAATATAGATGAAAACACATATTTCACATCATATGACATCACTAATATGTACACCAACATTCCAATTGATGAAACAATAGACATAATAATAAACAAATTTAAAGAACAAAATGAAGACACACAATATGTAACTGAAATAAAAAATAACCTCCAACTAATACTAAAACAAAATTAGTTTGAATTCAATAGCAAAATTTATCAACAACAAGAAAGATTGGCAATGGGATCTCCATTATCTAGCATAATAGCAGAAATATTCTTACAACATATAGACATCAAAATACAAAATATTATAAAATCCTTTGATCCGAATGGCATTTGGATAAGATACGTAGATGATGGGCTATATATATCAAGTAACAAAAATACAATTGCAGATAACATATTAACACAAATCAATAACATACATCCAAAAATAAATTCACAGAAGAAAAAGAAAATCACAACAAAATCAACTATTTAGACATAAACATCACAAAATACAATAACCACCTACAATATGCAATATACAGAAAACCAACTTCCACTAACATCATTATACCTAACCATTCTGAACACCCACCACAACATAAAATGGCAGCATTCTATTCACTATTTAACAGAATGTACAAAATACCCCTAAACAAACAAGAAACAGACAAAGAAAGAAATATAATATACCAAATCGCTAGTGAAAATGGATATAATAAAAACACTGTAAACAAAATAGAAAATAAAATCAAATATAAAATAAAAACTGAACAATTAAGAAGTAATCAAAATGAACAAAACAACAATAAACAATGGGCCACATTCACATACATAAATAATAAAATGACAGAGCTAACAAAACTGTTTAAGAACACAGCCATTAAAATAGCATACAAAACTATCAAAAATAATCTACAAAAACTAAATAACCCACACAACAAAGTTAATACAACAACCAATGGTATATACAAAATTGAAAGCCAAGATTGCAATAAATGTTACATAGGACAAACAAAAAAACAACTAAAAAAACTTTATTTTGAACACCTAAACGCATACAAAAAACCAGAAATATACAAATCTAATTTGGCCACACATGCAATAAACACTGGACATGAATTCCCAAACATAACCAACATGACACTAATAAAACACATACCACACAAAGGCACCATAATGAACATTTGGGAAAATTTACAAATATACAAACACAAAACAAACTAATACCTGAACAAATACAAATCAATACAAAACATGACACAATTTTCAAAGCACTCAACATCGAAAGTACACAAAATACTAATACATACACCACAATAACACACAATAAAACCAATTTAAAGTACCAGAAGCCAACAGGAAGCCACAATAACAACCAACCAACACACATGTACTTCACCACACACAAAATCCGGAAGGCTGAGGATGGGTACAAAATGGTACCCGAAACATGTTCCTAATAAGGAAAGAAATATCTTGAGGTAAATTCGTCATAAAAATTAAATATAATATATACATCAAGAAACGGACTGTAGGAAAAAATATATATATATATATATAGATAGATAATATCTTCGAATAAATACACTGCAAGTAGGTTTATTTTCACCTGACCCACGTCTCACAGAAATTATTCTGTCTTCAGAGGTTTGTTTCTAAAGATACAAACACAAATACAAAACACAATTCAAACAAACCTCTGAAGATACAGAATAATTTCTGTGAAACGTGCGTCAAGTGAAAATAAACCTACTTGCAGTGTATGAATTCGAAGATATTACATTGGAGATCTACAGGAAACTCAACGAGGTACTTACAAAGGAATAATGATTCAGTTAAATCTATAGCCTATATGTTTTATTTAAATTATAGTGGGTCTTTAACACAAGAGAATAATGGCCGAAAACACTTTATATTAATACTTAATAATGGCCGAGAATAATATATATTCAAACACTTTTTGCTACACTCTATTTCTTGATGTATATAATATATTTAATATTTATCATAACTTTACCTCAAGATGTTTTTTCCTTATTTGGAACACGTTTAGGGACATTTCCCGGCGGGTGTCGCGAAACATGTTCCAAATAAGGAAAAAACGTCTTGAGATAAGGTTACTACTATAAATATTAAATATTATATATATTTAATGTACTGTTTCGAATTTCAGATATTACTTTCTTCTATATGCCCCAAGTTGTTGGCGACATTTAATGTACTGCTCTTTTCTTATAAGTATGGTATTTCTACCTGCCTCTACGTTGTGGGTCATTTAATGTACTGTTATTTAATTGCAAATATAATACTTATCTATATGCCACACATTGTGGATGCCATTTAATGTGCTGATATTTAAATCGAGTTTCCTTTCCGTCCTTGGTTTAAAGAAACTGTTTAAGATTGATTAAATGCCACACTTTGGTAGCGTCATTTAATATACTGTTCTCTTTTTATATTAGTTACATTTGTTTCTATTTGCAATAGTAATTTCCCTTTATTTGGGCGATCAGTACGAGTTGTCTATATTATTTTAATATTTAGAATAATTTTTATGTATTGTTTATGTTTAACATCTGCTCATGAAAAAACTCTATCTCAGGGTCGACAACTACTAATTTGATTTATATTATTTAATACTGGGAATGATTGATTATTTTCTTTAAACAGTACCAAATAACGTTAGTTCATAAATTTTTGAAGAAATAACAAGGTAATAATATCTACCATGTAAATGTGAATTCTCGCTGATGTTTATCATCTTAAGTATAATGTTAAGCTTCGTAGTTTGTTCCTTCTCTTGGATTTTTTCTTAGATTAAATGTCGAATTATATTTTCTTCTTTGATTACTAAATTGATGCTTCTTTTAAATATCGAATTTTATTGTGTTGACTATCAAATTATATTCCAGGACAGGCTTCCTCTTTTAGATCGGCGATCTATAAATGATATACTCAGACTTCTTGAAAATATTGATGTTTATTAAGTTGAATAAAAATTATAATTCTTTCAGTGTTACAGGTTTATAGCTACTCTGATATTTATTCTATTAGATATAAATTTCAATTCTCTTCTTTTAGATGTTTCCTATATTAAATACAAAATTAAACTCCATTTACAGAATCACTCTCTTTGATTTTTTCCTATTGAATATAAAATTAAACTAAACAAATTTTCTTCCATTTCAATACAATTCAATTATAACAATTTACAATTTGCCATATAGATACCTAACTAAATTCGTCACTTTTTTTCATCATATTACTCTTAAAAACATATATAATTTTACTAATTATTATTAATTACATTTATTTGATTTTTACATTATCAATTCTAATTAATATATATTAGATTACAATCTTATTAATCTTTCATTTTATTTTAATGTTTATTTCAAATTTAATATAATAATTGTCAACATATATTTCTTACTGCTGTTCTGTATTATACAATTCCAATATTGGAGTCTACCACTATGTTGGTCATGACTAACAAATCAGTTTTTTTGTTTACAATTCTAACATAAATGTTCACAATACTATTAAATTTATACCTTTGCTTCTTCCAAAATTATTATTTTATTCTTATGTACTGTGGTTTATTTTTACAGCAGTACAATATATATTCAATCACTTTCTGCTACAGTTCGTTTCTTGATATATATAAAGTATTTAAAATTTATATTTATATTACCTCAAGATGATAACATCTTGAAGTAATATAAATATAAATTTTAAATACTTTATATATATATATTCACTGTAGTCTCAGCTAAAACAGTCTCATGCAGTTTTACTGTTAGAGAGCGTTCAGAATTTATAAGAATATTATAAGAAGGTGGCTTTTATATTATTGTAATCAAATACATAAATCGATTGTTTCTTCTCATTCTACTTATATATTATGGTCTTTGTTTACCCATGTTTAAACAACAATAAAAAACGGTTAAATATTGTTGAGCTACAATTTTGTGTGTTCTCTTTAGGAATATACTTTTTTGTGTCCGTGAAAGCGATGAAGACGAGGGTCAACTACCAAAAACACTTACCAACAAATCAACGAATAAAAGTGTGATTCAGTAGTATGTACATAATAGGTACAATAAATTTACGTTATATATATTCTGTTGTTTACGCTTGAAATAAATTTATTTAATTGGAAAATAATGTTAAAACAAATATATTTACACAAAAATTATTTCAATTGTTGACCTGATAAATGAGTAGGTACTTCCTGCCTCTTCCGAGTCCTTATTTTTGCTTTTCGCGTATCGCTTTTTGGCTAAACCACCGCCTGTCTGTTTACAGCGAAACTTCATTGTAGTCTTAGATTGTTATGTCTTCCGTTTAAGTTTTACATTTGAGCGGATTTTGCATGTCATTTTTTTTTAAATTTTGTTTTCCATATTTTATGATGCACGCGCAAACAACTCGTTTTAAACAAATTGTTTAAACTTCAGATTATTTCTTGATTTGCTTTGTAATCGTCCAGTAAAATGTCGAAGACTTGAAGAACTCGAATTGGGGCCTATTTGCAGTAAAATGAAAATAAGTGACGCTGAGAGAGAGTGGCGATGAAAGAGGCAAAATTATAAAGTAGGGAGTGACTATAAAGTAGGGGCTATTTAGAGAGTCACTTGAGGTGGTCACACACTGTCTCTCTCTTTCTTCCCCACCTCTCTCTCTCTCTCTCTCTCTCACACACACGCACACATCACATATACACACTATTGTTATGGTATTTATGAAAAATATTATCTAGAAGATCAGAGGGAGTAATTAATCATTTATTTATAGAGATTTACGTAAGTGTACATATATGTATGTCCATTATTCCTCGTTGAGTTTCCCGCAGGTCTCCTATGTAATATCTTCAAATAAATACACTGCAAGTAGGTTTATTTTAACCTGACGCACGTTTCACAGAAATTCATGTGTTTTTGTAAGCGAAACATTCAATTACAATTCAAGAAAACCTCTGAAGATACAGAATAATTACTGTGAAATGTGCGTCAGGTGAATATAAACCTACTTGCAGTATATTTATTTGAAGATATTACATATATGTATGTGTAGAAATTTATATAACATTCACAAATTTGTCAGTGAGGTTTGCAGTGAGAACAGAGAAGGACACAGAGGAGTTTGGAAAAGATTAATTGCTCTATAAATAAAATGGGTCACGACGTTTGAAAAAAAAAAACCGAAAAAATTTATGTGTATTGTGTGACTGTAGATACGTAGAAACGGATGCAGAGAGAGAGAGAGAGAGAGAGAGAGAGAGAGAGAGAGAGAGAGAGAGAGAGAGAGAGAGAGAGAGAGAGAGAGAGACAGAGAGACAGACAGACAGACAGACAGACAGAGAGAGATGGTGAAAGAAGCAGACAAAGACAGAGCAAACAATAGACAGAGAATGAAATGGTAAGACGGGAAGAGAAAGAGAGAGAGAGAGAGATAAACTAAACGGCTGGGAACGAGAGAAAAACACACACACTGAACTAATAAAAACAGGGAAAGAGAAAGAGAAGGACAGAACACACACACACACCCGCGCGCGCGCGCGGGCAACACCGATAGAAAGAGAGAGATACTGTGTCAATAAGAGAGAGTCAATAGCAAAGAGGAAATATTAATAATGCTGAACGAGGAGGGGGATCAGGTCGTTTTAATTGAATCGAATTCATGGTTAATTCGTTTGGGTTTTACACGAAAACAACGTTAAACTAATTTTTACTAGGTTACGTCATTGTTGGTGTCTTTTTTTAACGACAATGAAGTTATATTGTTTAAATAATTGTTTTACTGCGTTGTATGTAAACTATAACAGCTGAACAATAAACCAATTCTGTCGGACCCAGCTCTGGTAAAGGGAAACAGTAATTAAGGGTGCCTAGCCTCTGCTGCTCTGCCGCCGCCACTCCTCTCCTACGTTAACGAAATCATGCAGGCTGTTAAGCCGGTGTGAACCAACCCCAGTCATGATGAAAATTATTAATGTTCTTGTTAACGTATTCATCATCGTTCCGCCACCGACCCCGCGCTCCCTCCGCTCCACCTCCTCCCCGCTCTGAACTGTGTCTACAAAGCGGCCGACTTTAAAATTACATAACAAATTACTGAAATTAATCAAGTTCTGTTGTTTCTGGCTTCTTCTTCTTCTTTTTTTTTAAAGTAAACGTTTCATAATTGATTTGCCTTGGTGTTAGAAAGTTTGCTGAAACGAAAATTTAATATTTGGAGACGAAGTTTTCTGTTTCTTCTTAAGCATATTTCGGTGATAATATATTCATATAAACATTTACAACTATTTTTATAGTCAGTTTTTTGGTAAACTTCCAGTACATTGTGACTTTTTTAATAACGATAACGATAATAATTACGAGAGTAACTGTGTACAGTTAGTGTAAGTAGTACTTCTGTATTTATTCTATAGACAGATTCTTCTTCTTCTTCTATGGGGTCACAGTTCGGAGTCGAAACTTAGCCTCCATAATCATCATCCATAAGTAGTACTTCTGTCTTTATTCTAAAGACAGATTCTTCTTCTTCTTCTATGGGGTCACAGTTCGGAGTCGAAACTTAGCCTCCATAATCATCATCCGCCTCCATTTTTCCCTGTCCTTGGCGACGACGAAATGAAAAAAAGCAAAACAATATTGTAACGAATTGAAGATGTAAAAAGGTTTATCACAACCAACACTTTTAATATTTATCGAAGCTATATAGAATGGGGATGGAGCAAAACCGTTAAAATATGATGCCGTATATGTACGTGAGCATGATGGAAAAAGTGAAACGCCATCGTTAGTTTATTACACTGGTGTGACATCTGCAAATATCACATGAGTAAAATAGTTTCCTAATAGTAAAGTCTTTGGTAGTTCCATCGATAACATTGTGTCGATTGGAACTAATATCTAAACATATACGAATTTCTGTAACTTCTTACCACGTTCCCCGATTTTGAGCTACTAACTTTACTTCTCTCAACGTTTCCCTGCGTTTGTTAGTTTCTGTAACACTGTTCTTTGCCATGTGGTTCTTGACCGACTTCTCCGTCTACTTCCCTTTCCCGCTGTGTAGGACGTTGGATTTGTCTCTTCTCAGACCGCTATGTCTAGTTTAATCTATCCCGGATCTTAAATATCATTGTTCAAAGCGTCTTCATAGTTCCGCGATATTTATGAAATCTGTCCAGCGAACCTGCGGTAACCTTTTCGGACGCGTACTCGTGAACGTCTGAAGCTTTCTATCGCTGACTACGGGTTGTGCGAGGCGAAGGCGAAGCCCGTTGACTGCCGTAGTGCCGCGTTCCAAGCTTCTTATTGAGCTCCCGCCGCGGGGATTACGATGCACTGGATTTACTGAAAGTGGCCTGCTGTTGGTCGTGGGATTTCAATTAGACGGATCTAATTAAGCGTGAGGGCTTACCGAGGCTGGGCCCAAGATTTACCTGGTACAGATGGGTTGCGACTGAGGAAGCTCAGTGATTATTGCTCTCAAAGCGGGCACAGCGGCGGTAGAACATTCTGGAAAGTGTCCGTATAGTCTTCCTATCGGAAGAGCCTGAAATAGAGGCTCACCACGTTTCACATGGTACAGTAAAACAAACTTAACGTTAGTGTTGAAAATTTTCATTTTTATGTTTGTTGTTGCATCTTGATTATTCCGTTTATCTGGATAAAGTCTTGCGGCAGCAAATCTGACTTTGCAGATTCCTTGGACTATGTTTTCACCTCTACCTCCTACACATGTTATGGTGCTCCCAAAATAAGAGAGCTTGTTTACATCTTCAGATGGTTGACTATGCATTTTTATTCCAAGCAGACTGTTTTTGTTGCTTCTTAAATGTATAGACATAAATCTATTGAAAATAAACCACCTCGTAACAGACGTAAAATTAGTTTACCAGCTAAATATGGAACTGGTAGACGAGACTTAAAACCAATAAAAGAAGAAAAAGGAAAAAATTGTAAAACGGTAAGAAGAAAATGTTTATGAGTAATAATCATTTTAAATAAAAAAAAAAAATTATATATTGTCGCTTTGGTAATAGTTGGGCTAGATTGTAATTAATTAGGCCTATACGAAAACGCCTCAATAGTGATAAAGCAAAGGATGTGAGATTCAGAAATTGTACTGTACGTAGAGTGTTTAAACAGTATCAAAAAGTAAACTTACTTCACTCTTAAGAGCGATAAATAATTTATTAGTACCGTAAAGAAAATCAAACTAAAGAAAAAAAGACGAACGAGTAGTAACAGGAAAAGCGAATGGTGGGAAGCTGTACATCCAAACAAAGTGTTACTTATAAAGGTTAGAAAGGACGGAACGCGTGAAGCGGTAACAAGTCTTGTGTATACGTCGTAAAAGGCGAAGAAGGTTTTGACCCTATCTAAACACTGAAGGTTTGTTTTCATTTTGTTTGCTTCAGATTGATAGGATTCAGTTTGGTAGCGTTTGATGAACACGGACGGAATGCCTCGTACCGTCTACTGTTTGAGTTAAGCGAATTACGTAAACCGATGACCTTTCTGATGGCACTGGTAAGCATTCTATTTTGCTACAATTATTTACACAACGATTTCTATTAAATATTACACAAGGATTCGGATTTATTGGTAAAAGCCAGAGCATTTTAAAACAGAGTTTAGTATTTTGTGGTTTTTAAAGCTATGATATGGTGACAATTTTGAAAATAATATAGTTTTGTATTTTTAGTTAAAGTGTATAACAGCTAGTATTAAATAAGAAAAGGGCTAAATATTTTGTACTGCTGTTTCAGAATAACATAGACTAATAAAAATATTCAGTCTGTTGAAAGATAGAGACGTATAAACTACAGTGGAACTCGCGAATAACGAACTCGCTTATAACGAGTACTCGGATGTAACGAGCAAAAGTACAAAATCTGTTTGGTTTTCTATCTTCGTAATGATAACTATACTCGCTTTTAACGAGTAGGAACGTATTAGATACTTGGTTATAACGAGCATTTTATCGCAGCCGTGTTCATGGGTTAAGGTCTAACAAACGTTCGTTACATGCCTAAACATTTATACAAATATAAATATTTATATGTAAATTTAAATATTTATTGAATGTTTGCCTTAACATTCGTTTAAAATCATTAACGCAATTTAGTGAAACTAACAATGTAAGTCATGAATTCGTGGAATATTAAAATAAATTACAAAACTGTTTTGATACCTACAGATACAAAATTACTAAACAAAAAAAATCTGTGTGCGAAATATAATTTTGACGATTTCGTTTAGAACGAAGAACGAAAAGACAAATAATTTTGAGTGAATTTTCTTGTAATTTAAAAATAAATATTGCCCATGTGGCATGGAAAGTTTCGCGTTTTTTTCCGGATAGCCGTCTGACTTTTGGTAAACTTTTACTACACAGTTACTTTTACTATATTTTGGGAATGCACTGTACGTCAGTATTCAGTAAAGAATGTTTGCGTCTAAAAAACGTTTTAAGTCTAAAATTCACCTTTAAGCGTAGAATGTAAAACATTTCAAAATTGTATTGAGCAAAGCCTCTTTTGTAGTAGACGTCTTTGTTGAGTGAATGGAAATCACGGTATACAAATTTATGATTGTGAGTCAAGAACTCGGACGTAGCGACCACTCGGTTTTAGCGAGCACTTCCGGTCCCTTGAGTCTCGTTGTAAGCAAGTTCCACTGTATTTATTATAGAAGAAGTGATAATGTAATAAAAATTTACATTTTGAAATAATTTATCGTAAAATAATTAATAATAGAAAGAACAGTATACAAACATTCATGTAAGCGTGCGGACAGGAAAACATAATAAAGAAATTAACAAATACCCAGCAGTATCTACGGACGGAACAATAAAAAAATATTTTAATTAATAGACAATTTATAAAATAATTTAAATAGACAATTTAAAATTAAAAACATTAAAATCACCAACATTAGGTAAAAAGTTGCTTTAACAAATAAAACTAAAATAATCAGAATAATAAAAACTGTATTGACAAGATATAAAGTTTACAGTATATAATAGAGTGTATGGTAAACTAAAGATTATAGAATGTAAACATGCATATGTAAAACTTACGACATCATAGTGTAGCCTCATGTGTGTGATAATTAAACACCAGTTTATGGACTAGTTTTAAACAAACTTTAACTTCCTCATCGTTGACGTCGTCTCGTCGTCCTGTTTATCACCATGATTGTCATCGCGTTACGGTTAGCACTGGTGTATATTCAAATATACTGTAATATTACTCTCATAACAGTAACCAGAGTGTGTGTAACGGGATAATTAAACATTTAATAGTATTATTTAAATTATATATATATAATTTATAAATACACTTATCTAACTTTTCTTAAATATGTAATGTAAAATGAGGGAATTTTGTAATATTGAGACAGATAATAGGATTGCGACTGAGGAAAGACAAAGCGACATTTATAGCTTTTGTTGACTTAGAAAAGGCCTTCGATAACGTTAAGTGGTACAAGCTGTTCAGCATTCTACACAAAACAGGAGTGCCCTACAAAGAACGAAGATTGATCCAGAATCTTTACAAACACGAGACAGGCGTAGTTCGATGTGGAAACCATCAAGAGGAAGCGAACATTGAGAAAGGAGTAAGACATGTTTGTTTACTCTGTCTCCATGTTTGTTCAACTTGTACGTCCAAGTAGTGATCGATAGAGTAAGGGAAGACACTCATCTCGGAGTAAACATACACGGGAAAAAAGTGGACATGCTTAGGTTCGCAGATGACATAGCAGTGACTGCAGAGAGCAACGAAGATCTACAAAAGATTCTTGACACAATGGGTCAAGTAATGAAGAATGAATTCAATATAAAAATAAATGAACAAAAGACCAAAGTCCTAGTCTGTATTCGGAAGGAAGAAGATCTAGTCAGAATAACTCTTGGAAATAATGTTCTCCAGGCAGTTGAAGAATATAACTATCTAGGAAGAAAATGACAAGTTATGGACGTTAGCAGAAAGGAAATTATAAGCAGAATTAACCAGGCTTAAATTGCTTTAAAAAAAAAAAAAAAAAAATCTCTTCACTTCAAACAATATCAGCCTAAAAATAAGGAAGAATCTAGTAAAGACATATGTGTGAAGTGTTGCCCTATGGGGGAGTGAGTCTTGGACAATTGGAGAAAGTGACAAGAAAAGACTCCAAGCATTTGAGACCTGGTGCTACACAAGAATATTCAAAATAATCTGGAGGGAGAAGATAACAAATGAGGAACTTTTTAGAAGAGCTCAGGGGTAGAGGAACTTTCTGCGAAATTTAAAAGGCAGAAGAGCTAAGTTTATAGGGCATATACTACGACACAATGAGTTGGTTAAGAGAATAACAGAAAGAACAATTGAAGGCAAGAATCACAGAGGTCGACTCCGTTTAGACTACATGAAACAGCTTATGGTCGATATAAACTGCACATCATATTGTGAGTTGAAAAGAAAAACAGAGAAGCATGAAGAATGGCGAGCTGCTGCCAACCAGCCTATGGGCTGCTAACATTGAAGAAGAACTTAAGTGTAAACACTGGTCCTGTCACCGTGATCATAACGCTATACACATACGGTTTGTGTTTTATGTTTCACTTTCATAAAAATAAACGCAAACAGTATGTACAAATATGTAGACAACAGAGGAAGTAAAGCATAAGCTCTAACAACAATCAAAATTTGTCTGCTAACCTAGAAGAGAAGTAATGTAAAATAAAAATTTTTAACTATTGGTACTTAAGTATTGGTACGTTAAGATAATAAATGTCAGACGTGGCTACATGACACTTCACGCGCGGTGTGATTGCGTAACGCTTGAGATTGATGTAGAGGTTTGTCGATTATGTTTATTCTACTGGAATCCGATCTGGCCAAAGTGTACAGGGTCGGATAACGACACGGTTTCTAGCCAGTTCCAGAGCGGCTGTAACTACGCAATTTTTCTCGACGCTTCATCTGGAAAGCGAGAGATTTTTCTCGAACCTCAGCGGGGAGCAAATAATTACCCAGCGGCCGGGTAAGTTCAGTTTGCGACCTGCGATATTACAATGCGTTTGGGAGTAATTGTGGTTGTGACTTGCGTTTTAGTGTAAAGTGTTTATTGTGTTACTTAGCGTAAAACTGTAAAAAGGTGACATTTATTGTTTCTCTACTGGACAATCTTAAACTTGAAGAATTTTAAAATAGCGTCTTGTTTATTTATAACTGTAATTAAAATTGTAATTGGTTTCATCTGGTGTCAGTTACTCTGTTGTCACTGTACAACGCGACGATCCGTGAGACTGTCGTAACAACGTATAAGCATAAATATAAACATACAAATAATAGGGTCTAATGTTTAATATTATATTTATAAAAGATTATTAAAATACAATTTATTAACATTTTAAATGTTTAAATGTAACAACTTAATAACTTTATTTATAAAACATTCAAGTAACTGGCTAGCTAAAATATTAACTAAATAAAGTAAAAGTCATGTGAACGATATACATTTGAGAAGCGATAATACTTGTAATCCTACAAAAACTATTAATACGCTTTTAGATAGATAGATGATATATATATATATATATATATATATATATATAGAGAGAGAGAGAGAGAGAGAGAGAGAGAAGTGCGCGAGAAGGGGCAGGGCAGGCGAGAGAATTAGACAAGAAGAGATAATGATGGGTAATAGAAATTGAGACCGCGATAATGAATCAGGAAAGAGGGAATGAGCGAGTGAATTTTAATCGGCCTTTTATTACAAATTTTTTCAATGATTGAAAATTTTCCAATTAAAGCGTTCGCAGGGCAAGCGAAACCTTTTAGTTTGGCAGTCGCAGATAATTAATAAAACCTCAAACACATTGCGTTTGATTGATTTGTATTTTAATTTTTTGTTTAATTGCAGAACGTTTCACGTTGAAGATAAAAGTTTATGGTGTGTAGTAACATTATAGAGCACGCACACCCACACACATTTGTGTGGGTTTGGGCTTGTACATATGTTAAACAGTTTTTAACGCGTAGAAACGACTCAAAAACTTTATTTGAAGTAAAATAATTTTGCATTAACTTATCCAATTTAAATAAATTTTTATTTAAGTGAGATAAACTATTCAATTTGGTATATCTAGTTTACAGTATACTGCTTACGTTATGAATAAATAAAGGTTCATTTCGTTCATAAGCGAAACGTGGCGTGGCGTAGTGGCTAGCGTGTGGCGCTGCTACGCTGTCGGCGCGGGTTCGATTTCCGCCGGGGTCATCTTATTTAGATGCGACCGTTCCCCTTCGCAAGGCGATGGCAAACCAGCAAGAGGTATCCTGCCTAGTATAAACCCACCCCAACTATGCCGTTCGGATCCGGGGTAAACTGTAGGTCCCATATGCCTGTGAGAGACTCCGTAACACACGCACCACGGGTATATGCGGGGAGGGTACAAACCAGTCGAGAGTCTGAAGGATCCAAGAGTCGTTCATAAAACGTTTCGTGAATAAAGGTGTTTGTGTGGGAAACATTTCACTTACACTATCTGACACATAGCAAAGTGAATTTGCCACAAGAAGCTGTATGTGTTTGCTACATACTCTATGTGGTAAAGTTTTGAATTTTGCTATATACAACGAGCCTAAACAAAGCACGGTACTTCAATTACAAAACAATTGTGAAGATAAATTTTGTAAACTTAGCGAACCTGGTTTTATACATTTTGCACATTTAATTCTTCCTTGTAAAAATTCGCTTTTGCAAATGACAGTTTTTGTAAAATGAAAATTGTTCCAAATTTTTATCTGATTATACAACCTTACTTAACGTTTCTTATTTTTTTACACAGTTTTTCATTCAGTGTCGACCCACGTAAGTAGCCACACAAACGTTTCTTTCCTCAGTTTATGAAGAAAATTACTTCTGTTTAAATGTAGAGTATTACCAACTTGAATGAGCAAGATTCTTAAGTAACAAACATAATTTATTTTTAAAGTGAAAAAACAACATATTTAGTTATCATTCATTAGTTTGTTGTCTAGCATTAATATATTTAAGAGTGCATAAATGTTTTACGAACTCATATGGATTCATAACTTAAATTCTGTAGTTAGTGGAATACAGATAATGAAACTTAAGAGATATATGAATTTAGAATTTATATTTATTTCCAGCATTTTATGAATACAGATTATGATTTTCAGCATACGCATAACATATAACATACGTCTTATTAACAATACATTTTCAGTTTTCTAACATACACTAATATGGTATCTGACCCAGTATACATTCAGAATTTGATGAAGTTTAAATGGAGTAATTTTTGCTTTCACATCAATATTCCAAACAGAAGTAACCCATTACAGATATGTATAAACATAAACTTTTGATAACATGAACATATAATTGTATCTGTAAAAATATTACATACGATTGTGTGCTGCATACAGTTCACTTTAACATGATGAAAAAATTTAATGATGACAATTTTAGGGACAAAATTTTCAGTTACTATTTTGAACACATATTTTTAAAAACTACTTTTTGTGTCGAATATTGTGGTTCCTGTAATATTTAAAACTCAACACATTTGTTTACCTACAAAAATTGTCTTATTAGTTACGACAAATTACGAATTCACAAATCGGGAACCGTCTCCAGGAAAAGGTAGCCTATATCCTGACAAAACCAACAACAGTGAACTACATTGAAACACAATCAAAATGGATCAACACGTAAGAAAAATTATGTCAGAAATTATCGTCACACCTAAAATATCGGCATGTAAAATATTATACATGACTTTCATGTTCTAAGTTTATATTTAAATCATTTTAGAAATGAAATATTCCCACAGAAACTACTTCTTGCTTTAGCCTTAACCATAGTACTGTGGGCACTAACGTGTACCACCTCACGTTAGCGCACTCGATTTTCACTGACGATGGCTGTCGATGGCATTGCTGAAACGTCTAGTTTTGCTGAAAACATTGGACCACGGCCAAACAGCTCGGGAAGAAACTTTAACAACAAACTACTTCTTTGTTGCCGATAACGTAGTAAACAATAAAAATTATCCCCTCCCCCTTCAACTATCATTTTCATTTATAGAAAATTACCCCTTCCCCCTTCAACTATCCTTTTAATTTATAGATATTTCATCTACATTTCTTCAGTGGATTATTATGACATTCTTTTCAGGATACTTTATTTATCAAAATGAAGTAGTTTACTCTTGTTAAAACATAAAACTCTGCAGGTAAACCACCCCTTCCCCTTAACCGATCTTCACCACAATTAATAGACCTTGAGTCCTCTACAATTCAGGCACATATGCAAAAAAGTATTTGATTCTGTTTGAATTTGCGGCAGTTATCGTTTGCCATAGAAAAAGTCTACATAGACACAGATACACACACACAGACACACACACAGACACTTTTTGAAAAATGACTTTTCTTCATGTTTTGAGGGTAGTGCAATCAGAATCAGCCCTGATTTCGAACACGATTTTTTTTTTCCATCACCATACTTCCATTTTCTTATGGAACATAAAAGTAAAAAATCACAAAATTAAACAGCCTATTTATTGTGTATGGCAAATTGAAGCATATCTTCTCCGAAACACTTATTGCTTTATATCCAGATAGGTCTAAAACTTTTGTTTTATTCGATGAGACGGTAAAATTTGTGATAGAGATATGGAGACTGTTAAAAAACACTGTTAAAAAATAATGTAGAATTTAAAACGAACAGTGTCCACAGAAGCAATCTTTATAGACAGAACTTTAAAACGTTTACTTAGTGCCATAAAAAACATGAAAAAGTGATTGTTTAAAATATATGAAATAAAACGTCGATCCCGTGGAGATCGAAATGCCGTCAAATCAGGAGAGATGGAAGTACAGTCGGTTCTGTAATTAAAAATTGGTAATGACAAAATGTAAGAATAATATAGTAACCAAATGTATATTTTTTTTCATTGAATGAATAAAAAAAATTAGTTCGAAACCGTCATTAAGTGTATTGGACGTCAATAATGTCCAGGAAAGACATGGCGAATCGCTAGACATCAACATAGGAACAGTTTACGTAACCCAGAAAATACCCAGAAAATATTAATCTGGGCGGTAAGCTTGTAATATTCTTTTTAATGATAAATATACAGTAGTAGTAATAATTACTTGTATCGCAGCTTTTATAAGGTCTAAGTTCGAAAAAAGTTTTGGATGACCTCCACACAAAGTCTCATGTAAATACATGAACTCTACGTAAATTATTGAAAATTTTATAAAGCAAATGCAAGTAGCTTTTGAAGTTTTAATCAAATTTTAGCAGCAGATGTTTCACATAGATTTTTGAGGCGTTTATTGCCTTCCTCTTCTGAAAACAACGAAAAACGGGTATACATTACAAATTTATAAAATTTCAAATGTAAAATATAACTTTTATAATAAATAAAAAGTACAAATAATAAATATAATTAAGAATTTAATTAACGATATTTTAAAAGAAAAGTGTAGTAGTTAGTACAGTTGTTGTATTTATGTGTTTTAGAAAACACTATTCGTGACGGATCAGACGTTTATTAGCTAAACTGTGGTATGAGAAAGAACCCTGACGCCAAAATTGAGATTGCGGTGGTCATGTTTGACTAACCCTTTGCTGTCTTCTATAACCTGATTTTTCAAATGTACAGGACTATTACAAAATGTCTTGCAACCGTAAGATATTTAATAATATCAAGTAATTAAAGATATGAATTGAAAACTAGAAAAAATAATTTAATTAAAGCAGAGCAATTACCACATAATAAAAACAAACTAATGTAGTAGAAACAATGAAAATGAATACAAAAGCTTACTTATGTTTGTATGGAGGTAATGTTTTGCTAACTAATGCCTGGGAAACGTTATCAATTACAAGAATGTTATTTACAAATATAACGTCACTGAATATTAATTAATTAAAAAAATAGTCAAGTATAGCACGCTTTTATACAAACGTACAAAGTAAAAATTGTAAAATAGAAACTATTAATTGAAGAAAGAAGTGTTGTTAACTGTTTTCTAAGCGTTCTAGTTCATTGTTAGCGTAGAATACACGACATACTTTATGTTTGCATGACGCTTCTGGCAGAAACAATAATCTCGTCCTTTCTATTCACTGTACCCGCGGTGTTCACCGACCTAAGTATGATAATTTCCCCGGCGTAATAAGCCATAAGGTCGGATTAATACCTGCGCTCGATGGATTATTAATCTTCTGTGTGTGTGTGTGTGTGTGTGTGTGTGTGTGTAACGTAACAACAATCTCGTTAATGCTGAAGCGAAACAAAACGCTATATAAAATGATAACATTGTGTATAAATAATGAGGTCGTTCTGTGTCTACATCGACTAAAGGGTTTTCCCATCGGGCAGGAGACTGGAGCCAGTCTCTAACCTGCATCTTTTGGATAATATATTTTACAGTCTTATGCGAGTCCACGCCACACTATTCTTCAAACCACAAACACAAACACACGCGCGCGCGCGCGATATCACTCGCATTACTATATTGTTACTTCAAGACAAGTGTGAACGCCAGTCTGAGGACGGTGCCGATGGATTTCAGGAAGGAAATGGTGAGGAATCAGTGACAATACAGGAACCACAAGGTATAGTAATCACTTAAATTAGAAACGCGGATTCTAAATAAGATTACAAAATCACTAAAATATGATTATCTATTATCTTCTCCTCTTATGGGGCTACAGCCGGAAGTCGAGCCTTGGCCTTCTCTATCCTACCCCTCCACCTTTCTCTATCAGTAGCAAAGTACTTTCATTCTCGCACTCCCAACATCTCTCTTGCATCCACAGCGACAGCATCTTCCCATCCTTCCCATCTTTTCCTTGTGACGGCCTTTTGATCTTTTGCCATCCATACTCCCCATAAGGACTCTTTTAGGTGTTCGTTTGTCATCCACTCTGACAACGTGGCCAGTCCATTGCAGACTTCTCGGTTTTACGTATACTTCTACCGTTGGTTCATTGAAGTGACAATGTAACTCATCATTATGCCGTATCCTCTATTACCCATTTCTATATATGGGCCCCAGAATCCGTCTCAGGAGCTTCCTTTCAAATATCTTCAGACTTTCAATTGCTCTTTGTGTTAATATCCAGGTTTCATTGCCATAGTACAGGACGGGCCTTATGATAGTTTTGTATATGCGCATTTTTGTCTGCCTATGAATAAAGGCAGACAAGACAAGGCACCTTTTGTCTTGACTTAAAGGTGGTAATAAGCACGAAGTAGGCCTTGTTGGCTAGTCATCCTTCTCCTTATCTCTGCCTCTTTATTCTCGTCTTCAGATATAGTCGTTCCTAGGTATGTGAAACCTCTGACTGCTTCTATACAGTCTTCTTCTATAATCAAATTTTGCCTGGGTCGGGTACACTTTATCTGACTTATCATTTTGGTTTTATCCACATTATTGGTAGTCCTACCTCTTTTTTACTTACTTTCAGGTTTAAGTATGTCTCCCTTGCAGCCACAATTGATCGGGTTATGATGGTTATATCGTCAGCAATGATTATCTGTTACAGTAGTGATAAAACATAGACTTTTCATGTACGTATAATTTTATTTTACAAAGGTTTTTAAAAAGTATATAAACATTTGGTACGTTTCACAGTTTTTATTTAACTCTGACAGCTGTTGCAGCTTATTAGGCTATTCTCAAAGAGAATCAAGGAACAACTAAACTAACAAAGAATGTAAGGGTTGTAAAGATGTGTTTATATTTGCCTTTATATTTATAAAAATATAAAATATAAAATATATTTTATATATGTTTATATTTTGCCTCACGATTATACTTAGTTTTTACAGACAGTTGACCTTCTCCACCCCCTCCATCACACACATCCCACACATGCCCCTAATCATACACATGTGTTCAACCATGTGTCTGGTGCCATCATCATCATCATCATCATCATTGTCGTCGTCGTCATCATCTGATAGGATTAAACCAATAGTGGTTTGTCCTGGTCTCAAACAGGCAAAGTCTAGAGCTGGTCACTCCAGCGCTATCCGTACGGCTAGTCCTTACCTTATTTGAGAAAATTTAGTAATCAATATGTCCCCTGGATATGTTACTAGCATATCGCAAGGTAAGATAAGGCCCCAAGGTGGGGCTGCCTCCTTCAGGCTTAACGTCCAGCCTGACTTTCTGTCTGGGTGTTCTCCCATAAACTGGCTGTCTTACCAGACTAAAGAGACCAGTTTTCCCTGTTGAGATATCCTTAAGGATCTTTAATGTGGTGGTTTTTCCTTGCCTACTACATCCTACATCGTTGACCAGTGGAAGGTGATACGTATTTAGGGGCAATTTCTCACCTCAAGGCCAAGAGGGTGCCCTAACCTCTACTTGACAATGACAAGCAGATGAGTGACAGCTTATACCGGATGTCACTCGGTCTCCAGAGCCGCGTTAGCCACCTTTAGGTGTTGTCCATCCCCTACCACTTGGAAGTGGGGCTGGCTATTTCCCTTCACTAAGCAATGAGACCGTAAAACATTACTCATAATCTCCAGTAATTTGGAGAGACTTTATAAATTATAATTCCATAAATCGCACCGTAATATACGGATAATTTCACGCAAAGACATAAAATGGCCGAATTTATTGGCCGTAACATCTGGTGGTAAAAAAGCGTGGAACACAATACCATCTTCATAGTCTTAACAATCGTCAACGTACTCTACACAGAGAGTGTCTTGTGTAGACGTGTTTCTACTCGCGAGCACATCAACAGTAGACGTTATTGTGCCATTTACACACCACTCTTCCGCAATACTTTACCTACTTTACAACAGTTAATCTTATTGTATTCACAAAATGTAATGCAAATTCTTCAACTTTTTTTGTAGAATGTTACATATTGCATACATATAACACCCCCAAACACAACTTACTCAATTCAATTAACTCATTGATCATAATTATCCACCCAGTGTGGCAAAACACTAAACACTTGTTGTTGATAGGCTTGAAAAAAAAAAAGAAAAAACAAACAGTTTTGACTCTTTTAGTGCGAGGAATTCAAACATTTTCCCACCATTTGATAAAACTTAGTACATTTGGTTTTATTTCAAAAGTATAGGAGTAGTTTTTGCGCTTGTAGTATATAACGTAGCACTTTTTCTCTCACCAATGTACTAAGCTTCATCGTTAAAAGCTGGGGATACGCGTTTTGGACGATTCAGAAAATTTTGTTTCTTTCGACTTATTTTTGTTGGCTTACTTCCGTTTCTGTGTTGCCAGAATTATTTTAATGTAGAAAACATTTTACATAATTTTTTTTGAACCGCATGCGTAAGTTTGTTGTACCTTGGTTCTGCGTTATTTCTGAGATTATCTACCTCTTCTGACACATCTTGAACTGTTGGCAAGAGGGCATTAATTTATGAAATTTATATCAAATATAGGCCTACGTCTCTCTCTCTCTCTCCCATTCTTCCCTTCTTGTTGCTTTATATTTTACAATGTTCTACTTAAATTGTTTAATTTTAATTAAAGTTTTGTTTGTCTGTAGGAAAACATATTGTTTGCGTTATTCCTATCGCATGGCGTTGAAACGCTAAAACTATCTCAAAAGGCAATGAAGAAAATGTACGTAGCACAAACAGCAAGCGATACGACGAGTGTTTGGGATGTTATGATAAGACAGAATACATAGAGACACCAACAGGCAACGAGCACAAGACACTGATACAGTTGGCATCACAATTGAGTGTTTATATTAGGCCAAACAATGCGTTTGTTGTTAGTTATTTATGATCTGCAACAAGGAGACAGATAGAAGATGCACACGGCGTCCCACGCCCTGATTTGTTTGCGTTGTCCAGGTCGGGACGCGGTCGTTTGCTCGGCACAAGGTGTTACGACTATATGTGTGTATGACGTGGGAGCATCTCTGATTATTATGCTCCAGCCATTCGCCAGACCTGAGGCGCGCCTCCGTCTGCATAGCCCGCAGGAGCTTGCAGACACGCTGGTGTGGTCGATAGGCACGACCTTCCGGAGATAATTTGTTCGAAACGACGGATTGCCCCTTCAGAGCGGATGACTCCCGCAATTAGGCGTTGGACACCTCGCGGTTTCCCATGCTCTGAGTTTCAGCCCAGCCGTGACGGCAAAGCAGGTGCTGACTGTGGTGTTAAATTCTGTGTTGTCTGCCAGGCACTGTGCAACCTCAGAGTCGGCAAGCCGGAGCCTAGGGATTAGCCTGTTTATTCAGGCGGGATTCGAGGATTCCAGAAGGTTAGTGGGGGGCACGGTTCTGAGGAGTTCATGAGAAGGGTAATTACAGGCAACAAACAGAATATGCAAGAAAAAGTATACTCTCGTTCCGTTACCCGGTTTGCATTCGTGATTTATCTTTACCATAACACACAAGCAAACAAAAGTGTTCACGCTTATAGGTTGTTAAATAATTAGAAAACTTTGACATTAAAAAATACACTAATATACACATATCACCACGTGTGTCCCATAAATCGGCTAATAACAAAAATGGTGGCAACCAGTAACAACTAGCGGGACGTTTTTATGAGAGATTCGTTTCATTCCAGTTAAAGTAAACTATCCTAAGAATAAACGACGTACACAGTGGGAGATTGAATCATGGGGTGGGATGTTTGTTGGTATGCTGGGCAAATTATACAAGGAGCTAAGCATCCAGCTGTTACTAAGAAATATTGCTGAACAGTTGTAGAGACAGATGGTTAGCTGGGAAAGAACAAACTGTTACTGGATTGCAGAAACGTAGAGAGATTTTTTTTTAGAATGATAAACTATGTAGTGAGCTGATGTTGAAATAAAATCAAGAATAAACAAAGAAAAACAAATAATTAGATCACTGAATGGGATTTTATGGAGAAAAGAAATTGGAAAAGACAGGAAGAAAAGAATGTACGATAGTATGATTTAAAAGTACGTCGATGTACGGATCCAAAACATGGGGAATAAAAGAATGTTAGAAGCTACAGAAATGGATGGTTTGAGACGAGCTGCTAGAACTTCAAGGGTAGAACGAATACGAAATGAAACGATCAAAGACGAAATGAGCGTACAAAAGACAATTATTGACTGCATTGAAGAAAAATAACTAATCTGGTACGGACACTACAAAGAATGGGAAAAGACTGACTACCAAAGAAAACAATAACATGAATACCTAAAGGGACATAAATAAAGAAAGACACAAGATAACATGGATAGAGGTCATAAGAAGATCGATAAGCAATAGAGGACTAAACGACGAAAACTGCAACGACAGACAGCAATGGAGTTTAGGCATAAGACGTCGTAGGACGTTTTGAGCCAGAATAATAAAAAAAAAAAAAACTATGTAGTGAGCTGATCCGTTGGAGTAGTGTGGTATTACTGGCGCCGAAGAATTGACGCGGGTCGAATTAGCGAAGGATCTCCTGAAATAAAAAATACGGTGGCAAGAGGGAGTGAGCCTCTAGAGACGGTTACGTTTTGGAGAGGCTCTAGAGGGAATAGTATAAGGGGGCCATACGGTATGTTATTGATAATGGAGTAGGGTAGAAAGGATTTCTAGTCTGTAATGATTAGGAAGCATTCTAGGTTTGCTTGGAATATTCCGCTGAAGAAAACAGAGGAAGTAGATTTTTTATGGAAATTAATAAGGAAGCTGCCTAGTAACCGTAATGTATCCAAGTACATACTCTACTCTCTCATACAGACAATCTCGCGAGGACAAAAACTGAATAAAATCTACTGCTAAAAGATAGGTCATAACGTAGCTAAAAAAACAATACTGTTTCGTATCGTGGTTAGGTTAGAAAATCGAATTTCAAATAAACAATAATAGCTATTTTCATTAGCTATTTTAAAGTGTCATCAGTTAGAATACATTTGGAATTTAACATACCATTCCTGAGGGAGAATTGTAAACCCGAATAACGGGCGTATAATGTGAAAAAGATATATGGAAAGGAAAAAGACGTAAGGAGTAAAGAAGAATTATTAGACGTAGGATTAGATTTTTAATTGTAAGTAACAGTAGAATCCAAACTAATATTACATCATCAAGCAAAAATAATGAAGACTACAAAAAGATTACCATAAGAAAGATTTATATGACAAAAAAAGATAAAATAAAAATTTTATCTCTATAATATAGGTAGCAAAATTTTTAAAAAGACGTTATCTCAATAATACTAACCTAAGTAAAGGTAAAGAGATTTGAATTGCAATACAAAATTGTTTGCTGTTGTTTCAGATTAATAAGCTCAACTTATTTTTATATTATAATTCCAAATTTCTTCAGCATACTTTTCGTACTGTTTCCAAAGTAATGGAGCTTAATGAGCGGAAAGGTGTTGTTTTTCTACAAAAGAAATAAAAAATCTAATTTTGGTGCAGCAAACAATGTTTACATAAACACAACTTGAGCTTTGGTATTACATAAAAAATACTGCAATCCACTGGGTAATATCGTTATAAGTAAATATAACTGAAATTGAAATAAACTATTTTAAAGAAATGATTTAGAATTATTTCTAAAGTAAGTGTTCACTTGTGAAAGTTTGTGTATATATATAATATTTAAAAAGTGAATGAAGAGGATGTACCAACAAGACAATTATTTCAATAGAATTAAAAGTCCGGGTTTTCATTGTATTGTATTGTATCGCACGCTGAGATTTCATAAGTTGAAGTGTTGTGTTTCGTTGCTGGTGTAATCGATTGAGGATTACAATTGTTTACCGCGTTCAAGTTTTCCCCCGTCAAGTTACTACGGTTGGTGCTGCTGCTGCTAGAAGGGCACGCAGTTTGAGAGCTTTTAGTTTTGTTACGTCGTAGCGTATTAAGGGATTAACGGGACGAATCACTTGTTAAGCGCGGATAATACACCGAGTTTAAATACATGCCATTAAAGGTTTTGACGCCGTTAATGGAATTTATGGTGTATTCAATATTCTTGTATAATTAAACACACAGAAACGACGCTTATCTGACGTTTACAACCCATGAGAGAGAAAATTATATTGATTAGAAAAAATTTTGTGTAGGTATATTAAAGAATTTTTAGCCAATAAAGCGTATCTCGCCACATCAAGCATCTTCAGATCCAAAGACACCCACAGAAACACGAAACTAAGGGTATACAAATCAATAGTAAGACCCATCCTAACCTACGGCTGCGAAACGTGTATCCTGAACTCCTAAGCAGCAAACACTCTCGATATCTTTGAAAGAAAAATATTACGAAGAATCCTGAGACCAGTTAATGACGTACATGGCTGGAGAATAAGATATAACTTTGAATTGAATCAAATGTATAAACAACCACCGCTAACACGATACATAAAACTACAGCGTCTAAGGTGGGCTGATCATGTACCCAGAATGTGGGAAGACAGAATACCACGAAAACTATTGAATACCAGAATCCACGGAAAAAGACCAGTGGGAAGACCGAGGAGAAGATGGGAGGACGCGGTGGATGAGGATGCGAAAGAAATACTGAAAGTGCGTTTCTGGAGGAGAATGGCTACCGACAGTAGCGAATGGGGGGGGGAATTGAAGGAGGCCAGGGCCCAACAAGGGCTGTAGTGTCATAGGAGAGATATTTAAGAATTGTATGCAATAAAAACTGACAACAATGTTGCAAAACTTTATAAGAAACATTTTTGTTTAACCCTCTTACGTTTACCGAGTAGCATAGTTCGTCCATTTCACCATTTTCCATACAAATATTGTAAACTTCAGTTCTATTATTGTACTGTTTGTTATGTTTTAAGTTTTTTTTTCAGTTCTTGTATGTTCCTGCTTCTTGGAAACTTCAGAGAGTTCGATTGTCTGTAGTATCTTACGGTTTCACGGTGGGCGTCAACTCTGTTAATATTAGTTTGACCATTCTCCGGGCTTTTAGGCCGTGGTCCAATGCTGCCGTATAAAACAGACGTTTCGACCCCACCATTGTAAGTGTAACGACTTGAGGAACAACTGGTACGTTTTTCACCAGTTTTCCACAGTTCTGTGGCAAAAGACAGCAAATGTGCAATAGTACGTAGAACGTACCAGTTGTTACTCAAGTCGTTACACTGACGATGGCCTCAAATAGTGGGGCCGACTGTCTGTTTTATGCAGCAGCATTGACCACGGCCTAATAGCGCGGAGAATCGTCAAACTAATATTAACAGAGTTCGGTTGTCTTTATTTACGTGTATTGTTTTGTGTACGTCTTATTAAACCTTCATTATCAGCAAGATTCCGGTCTTAGAGTCTTCCAAAAATCTCCCAGTTTACCATCCTCTTTGTTCTTTATATTCTGGATTATTATTATTAAGAATATCACTGGTAAAAGACCACGTTTTGTCAGACATCCTTCTTATCTACCTCAATAAGGTAAGATTGCTGTTCTCTGTACGGTCTACTCTTCAAACATACTAATTTTTATACAACAGTTGTATCACTCTTATTTTTTTAAGTAAATAAATTCAAAAATTAATTTGTTATAATCATTTGCTGGCATTACAGTTAACAGACAGTTAATAATTTTTTGTAAATTTTCCTCCATAGCAGTTCACACGATTTATGTTGCGATTTTCAGGTTAGAACTCGTAAGGTTGTGGCGGAGTTTTCTGAAAGCGATGATTGCTGTTGTTATAGCGGAAACTTTATTTCCAACGCTTACATTCTGCAAAGAAGCTGGCAATGACTCGGCGAGACAAACGGTTAAAGAGAAAGGCAAATAATATTTACGTGGCGACCTGGAACGTGAGAACCCTAAAGAAGGCTGGAGCATTGAGACAATTAAAGAATGAATTGGTAAACCACTTCCCCCTACAAGGAATATTTAAATGTAAAAACATAATTACACCAACCAAGATTTGGCTCTACAACCTAGTTCTTAAGCCAGTGGTCATGCACGGGTCCGAAACTTGGAGAATGACAGTGACAGAGGAAGAGTGGTTGCGCAGGTGGGAAAGAAAAGTCCTCAAGAGGATACTTGGTGCGGTGGACGTCCAAGGGACACGGAGAATAAAGACGAATGCAGAAATCCAAAAGATCTATAAAGAACCAGATATCGTCACTGACGTTAAGAAAAGTAGAATCCGGTGAGCAGGGCATATCCAGAGAATGTCAGAGGTCCACATTAAAGAAAATTTTTACTGGGAGACCTGGTGGAAGAAGAAGGAGGGGTCGGCCTAGAAAACGATGGTTGGATGATCTTGAGGACGATCTGCGCAAGCTTGGTGTAAGAAGATGGAGACTGAGAGCAGAGGACCGAGACGTCTGGAGGCGGATTGTCCAGGAGGCCAAGGCTCTCCAAGAGCTGTAGCGGCAATTGAGAGAGAGAGAGAGAGAGAGTGAGAGAGAGAGAGAGAGAGAGAGAGAGAGAGAGAGAGAGAGAGAGAGAGAGAGAGAGAAATTCTGCAAAGATTTTCCCACCACGACACGTAGAGAAAAGTTATCAGAGCCATTACTTTACAAGGAATTTTATAGTATTTTTCTTATGACTTTTAACCTTTACAGAGTATTTCTTATGGTGTTAATATCAAATTTTCTAATAGGCATACGTTATGTTAAAAAATATTTATCAAGATTTGTTTTATTTAATATCATCTGTTAGTTCAGTAATGGTTAAAGGTTCCGTCAACAAGGTATATCGTTCAAAATGTATCAAAAAATGCTATAAACCAAATGATATATATGTCTTCTTATGATGACGTCATCTTGTTCTCGGCCGAACAGAAAGAAATATGAATACTATAAAAAAAATATTACTTTCTGAGCAATTACTGCCAGCCATAAAGTCTCATGGGACGATTCTACGACTCGCAGTGTTACGACCCATCCTGTATTGCCTGCTTTATAGCATGTAATACGGGTTTTTACGTTTTCATTTTTATGTGAGTAAAAAATATGTTTGGTTACAAGACGTAAATGAGAAATGAGACGTAAATGATGTAAACGAGAAGCGACGTTTTATACAGAAAATAAACAGGGTCCTAATTGAAGCTGTTCGTTCTGTCTGGAAATGCCTCTGTGACAGATCTTCTGCTCGGAGAATTACGGACGATTAAATTCACATTCTACAGCTTCTTATTTTTATTTAAATTTGGTAGCAAAAATTTATGCTCTTTTTCTGGTAACACAAATAATGCCGTCCTCAAATTTAAAAATAATACTAAAATCTGAAAGAACACCTCTTTTCCCCTTTAAATTCTACCTTTTTTCAGCTATTTCCAAGGCCTTTATTTCTTTCTTAGGTAAAGAAAAGTCCCATATATGATTCCCATACAAGGCCTATATAAAGAGCTAAATAAATAATAAAATAGTTTAATGATTTATGAAAAATATATTAGAAGATTGTAAAGGTCTTTATAATTAATATATAAGATAGTTACTCAACGTAATTTAACTATGTGATATGATGATACGGTCTCCATTGGGAACTGACTGACAGGCTGCATATATTGAGTTGCAGACGATGGGTGCCACAAATACAACAGATATGACAGCATAATTGAAAAAACTTGGACGAGGAATAAGATGAAGGTAAAGTGAAATAAAAATTTTAATATGTGAAAGGACGGAGCTCTAGAAATCGCAACGAGTCGTTTATGGTAAAGTACAATAGAATCGATCATTTCTGGTATCTTGGAAATCTATTTTGTAAAGAGGCAGAATATGTGAGGAGTCTGTCAAAGTATAAAGAAAGTAAAAGATGTTTTTGCACAACGTAGACCTCTGTGTCCTACGTAGACGGTTCAGCAGCTAAGAAGGGGTAAAACCGAGAATTTTTGAAAGCGATGCTAACATAAAACGTACGGTTACCAAGCAGGGAAGAACACAAGAACGGTTACAACTGCATTGTAATTCTTCTCCAACGTCTGTTAATGAACAATTGTCAACATACATGGCCAGAAAGAGTTAACAATGAATATTTCGTAACTTGTCCAACGAACATTCTTGGAATTTATTCGAGGTTAAAAAGTATGGATGCCTTATACACATTCCTAAAAGATCAGACAGTAACGTCAATCGACAGCACTCTGAGTGAAATCAAAAGGGAAGAAGAAACTTGGTCAACACAGAATAATAGGGGAAACGATTGAGAGAGAAACAGTAGAAGAAGGCAAGAGTTATAACCCTACGTTCCCAAGGAACTGAAGGAAACATGTCAAAGCATATTTAATGTAAGTGACACTAAGTATGTTAACAGAAAATTGTTGAGCGCAGAAACATTAGTTGTTGGAAGAGAATTTTTTATGTTTCTGAGAGAAACGTTCTCAAAAAAGGTTACTGGTCTCTAATGGAAGAAGAAATATGAAAAAGAAGAGGATAGAACGTCAATTGTATGATTATGTAGAGAATAATGTAAAAATTACGGCTCAATTTTGAAAAATTGAAAAGGGAACATATTTGGAGTCATCCGAACGTAATAGAACCGTTTGAGTAAGACAAAAATGTAAGGAGAATCGCGGTAGGCGTTGAGGACCATACGTAGAGATAAAAGAGAAACATGGATATGTGACGGGAGTTTGAAGCTCACCAAGAGCGATAGCATAAGAAAAAGGACATAATATGAAAAAATATATACGATAAACGTAAAACGTTACAACGAGTGAATAAATGGTAAAATTCTTTTTACCTTGAGTGCAAAGCATTGACATTGAAGTATTAAACGTACATATGTTCACCGTGTCTTCTATCTGCTAAATGTTTTGCCAAGTTGATTTTCTCGTAGACTTGCATTCTTTTCAGCTTCACATACTGTATCTGAACTTTATGAACATGATGGTGAGTATTCTCCTAATATAGTCAGGTTGTATTGGAATGGAGATGGAGAAACTGAAATGTGAACCTCTGTCGGTTTCGAATCGATAATCACCATAAAGCGTTACATGGAGCTGGATGTAGCGTCAGAAGTGCATGAATCGGTCTAAATTCAGATCCAGCAAGTATCTTTTGTTTAAATTAGTAAAATTAATTTAATGGATCTGTACTTATCACAGACTGGCCGTAAGGGCCAAGATAGTTTTTTTAGACGAATATTGGAGCAAGTAACGTAGTTTAAGTATTTAATAATAATGGCTCCCATGTATACCACCGAAGTAGCTTAGGAGTAGGCAGGGTAGGCTGCCTAATGTGAGCCGTACGGCATGCAAGGAAGGCAGTGTGGCCAGCACTACGCTTCAGCCGCCCATTATTATCCTCAGGATGTTATCCTATGTACTCATTTTCAACAGGCTGAGTCGACCTGGGGGCTGAAAAACGCACTATGATTTTATGGTGCGGGCCCGGGAGTTTAAATATTTATGTTGCAATATTTGCTTAGAGAAAAAACTAAATAAAAAAATTTGAGTCTCTGACAATGTATGTAGCAATAAGAGCCTACATGTCCTGTTACAAACAAATGGCTTATCCGCACTATTCGTATTCCTCAAATTTGGCGTGAACTGAAATGTGACGGGCTGCCCACTTCTGATGGGATCATCGTGAGCACTCCCGGTTCCTGGCTATCAGATGCCTATCAGCTTTGGATAGGGTCGCTGCGATTACTCCAGGCTGGCACGAAGAACAGATGTCTGTATCCGCGGTCACAGTCTTCTTCTTCGTCAGGCCTTGGTCCTTACAGTCCGTTGCGCACTCATTGATCGGACAACCTTTACACGCATCGGAAGCCCATATTAAAAAAATTAAGTGAAGGTGAAGACTGTTAAAATTCTACAACACATGGCGATACTCGTACACATGTATGAGTTACGACAAAAGTACAAGATAGGAGGCACAAGTGATAAGGTTTATAAGAAGAGTTAAACGCTGCAACTAAAGTAAGAATTAAAGCAATGAAAGGAGACTGTAAATATTTTAAATGTGCATGGACAAATGTAATCATATTCAAGTAAAATCTTAAAAGATGTAAGTGGCATGAAGATTCAAGAAGGATTAATCTACGTTTAAGTAACTACTGTGTAGATGGCAACTAAAGGAAAGTAGGTGGGAAAAATATGGAGAGTGTAACTTCCGGGGTGCCTAATATGTTAAGTAGAAATGATGATGTTGGTAAATTAAAATCTGTTGTACGTAAAACTGATACATTTAACACTCGGCAGATATATTCCGGATAGAGAATCTTTTTACATACGACACCTAGATTGCGCACAGATGATCTGTGAAGTCGTTATATAAAGAGGTAAATATTATTAGTGTACAGATCAGTTCCGTCATACAAATATGAAAGTTGGACTATGAGGGAGAGAAAGAGAAAGAGAAAGAGAGAGAGAGAGAGAGAGAGAGAGAGAGAGAGAGAGAGAGAGCGAGAGAGGGGATGGAGAGAGAGAGGATTAAGGTTCTTATGAAGGGGATATTGAGAAAAATGGAAGCAATACAATGAGTGGACAGAATGAGTGTATTAAGAAGGGTCTAAACAGAATGTGGGAAAACTGAACGATCTTGAAGAGCAACGAAAACTCTATAGAGCATAAAAGGACAAGGAATACTAACAATAGAAGGAAGAGGGTAGAAGAGGAAAGAAGAGATTAACGGTAGAGTGACAATGTTCACATATGTAAGTATAAAAAATACAGAAAAGGCCTGGGACAGGGGAAATTGCAGGCAACAGTGGTGTACGGAACTTGTCACTTGGCAGAACACTAAACGATGATGAATCCGTCTTGACTGGCATCACGGTGGGCGAATTAATTATATTACGTTATGGTAATGTCATGAACATTATCTCGGTAACGGAGGAAATCAATAGTATAAAACTACCGAGGAGCGAATCATAGTACTAAGTCGAGCTGAAAAATAACAAAAGTGCGTAAGTAACTCTTAGCGTGCGGCAACGCCCGAAGCTATTCCAGACGTTTAGAGATCATTCTGCGCGGTAGAATTACGTAACGCTCTAGGTCACGGGAGATGACTCTTCCAGAAGTTACTCGACTATTCTACTGACATCGAGACCCGCTATGTTACTATAATGCAAAGCGGCGGAGGTTTCGAAGATGCCAAGTTTATTTTTAGACCAGCGATATTAGAGTGAGATTCGGAGTGTTGTTACTGTGACTGGCGGAATGCGATTAGAGTGTTAATTAGTACGAAACTGTAATAAAGTGACATTTATTGTGCATGTTGGACAGTTTAAGTTGAATTATTGTATAAGACTGCCTTTGTTGGTTTTAAAGTTTTGTTTGTTTCTAATCAAAGTTTGTAATTGGTGACTTCATTATTAGTGTCAGTTTTTCTGTTTCCACTGTACAGCACGACGATCTGTGAGGCAGTCGTAACAATAATATGTAGACTGATATTAATGAAATGTCAAATCGTTATACGATTTTTTTATCCTTACAGATGTGGAAATCCTTCTCCGTTAAGCCCTGTAATTATCCATCCTGGGTTTTGTAGGATGACGCTTGGCGCTTAATGTTTTAGGTAGAGCCAAGATTCTGACGAGTGGCAGCTGGTGTTATGGTTGCAGCGTTGCACAACCACCAATATAGAATAACTAAACTACAAAATAATATACGAAAACATTAAGCAGCTAAAAGTATCATAAATTTCAACGGAGAGCGTATTAGATCCTACGCGGCAGTGTTAGCGTACAATTCAAATGTGGCGCGCAGGCTGGTGGTTGTAGGCCGTTTGCAACTTCATCAGTATATGGCAGAGCTTACTACACAAACATATGGGAGGACGCGCGCTACTCTTCACAACTGCCCTATGATCCCAGTGTTAGCTAGGCGGTTGCAAAGTTTCTGCAACGCTCCACTAGTAGCGCTGTAGCGCAACTTTGTGTCATGTAATCAGCACAGCCTTCCTGATTTATAAGTTATGTCAGGTTTAATGTTTACGTTGGTTCAAGGTAAACGTTATCCGTTGTTTGAGGTTATAAAATTATAGTAATAATTATGTATAGCTGTGATTATGATAGTTTAATGTCATCCACTCAACCAACTACTGCAACCACCAAAATTTGGAACCACCAGCCGCCACTGATTCTGACTATACCACAGGTTAACCTATATAGATATTAACCTTTTCCTTGTACCGCCTGTGTCTGTATCAAGGGGTTTTTTTATGGCAAAATCGTTTTTGTTCTACGCACACTATATATTTGGTTTTAGTATACTAAGTATAACAGAGAATATGATGTAGGCTTTTAAGTTTTCTCTGCGCATTTTTCAGTTCATTACTGCGCCTTATTCCAATTAACTTGCCTGTTGGGCGCGAATCGTTTATTTCTCAGAACTTTCTATATTTACACAAGTTATTAACCTAGTCAAAGTCTTTTGTTGCGACTTGATTTCAATACACGCCAAGTTTATAAACAAAGTTGTTGGTTCACTAACAAGAAAGAGGCAGGCGACCAGTTTGAATACGTAACGACTGTTTTCCATACAATGCGTAACAAAACAGACAGGCTTTATTTTCCACACATTCTGCGTCTTGTTTTTCTCCTCAAAACATCTTTTGATACATATTTGTTCGATACTATTTGTTTCGTAACACTGTCTAGTCTGTAGACGACGACGCCCAGTCATGTCGACTTCAAAATATTTAACTCGAACGTCAGAATTTATTAAATTATATAGAGTTTTGCGAAGGAGACGTCACATTTATTTTCAGAGTTTCTGTGCTCGTTATCCTTTGGGTTTTAGCTGGACTCTTTTCATGTTTTTGTTGGGTCTGCCCCGTCGCGCATTGTGTCTAAGTGTTTACTCTGACGCCACGCGTCGCTCACGTTTCACTCGCTTGACCTCGCTAATGTCAACAGTTCGCGCCATCTGTTCTCTTTTGTTCAACTATAGGACTTAATTCGTGGAGTTATATAACAAAACCGTATCTGGTCTAATCAATCCAATCTCATTTTCAAATTACTGAATCTATTTTTTTTATATAAACCATTCAGCCAGTACATTTTTTATAATTATAATCTAGCCGACTTTGGCTCAGTAGCAGTGTCGAGGTAACCTAAACTGTTATTCTTAACTTGTACGTGTTAATAGGCATTTGACATACGTTAAATACACCTCTGGCTTGTGCACTAACTATCATTGTCCCTGTTTCAACTGTTATTGGCACTTAAAATTATACTGATACGACGGTCTCACTGATCGTCGTATGGTACTCTGGAAACAAAATATAGACACCAATTAAATCACTAATCACCAGCTTTAATTAATCGCAAATAACAGTTTGCAATCAACTCGTACAATAACTCAAGTTAAATTTGCCCACATGCAATAATAATATCAAGTAATAGAGTTCCACACTAATTATAACACAATAACACTTCGCCACAATACTTCAACCACCACTCGAGTCCGCACTAAGGAAAATTGCTCAACGAACTGAACTGACGAAGCCAGCCTCTGTCCCTTTCGTAGGTAGCACAGGTGTTCGAGAATTTTCCATCCTTACTGCGGCGTGTCGCATAATGCATGTCTCAAGTGTTCTTGAACACGATGGTACTTGAGTACAGCCTTGACTGAGGCTACACCTGCTCGACTACTGGAGGGACGGGCGGAGGACGCTCTCGGCTGTTCTACAGGGTTCTCGTTACAATACGTTAATTTGGAGACTTTTCTTCTTTTAAAGTTCTTAGAGCCACTGTTGAGTTCCTTACAGCCGTTTGTTTGGTAGGTCACTCCACGTTTACTTTTGTTCAACCTCGTATAAGTTCATATATATCTTGTTTCTTCGAATACTATTTCTAATCATAACATTACAACTTTTACGATCGGAGTGAATTTCAGTAAAATAATCTTCTCCAATCTGTTGGCCCGTGGAACTCTTCTTATAACACCATACATTTCGACTACAGCTGTAGCAATCGTCTTCACTGGTCTTTCGCTCACAATCCTCCTCCTTCTCCTCCGGCGACTGACTGACCTTCGGCTGCAGTCAAAACGCATGGTGTTATGAGATGAGGATCACAGCCTGGAAGATAAATCTTACTAAAATACCCGTTTCTAACTTTCTGTGATCCGTACTTTTTCTGCCATCTCATAACATCCACTCTTTTCACATCTCTCATTAACGGTTCCTCTCATCAGTTTTTGGCCTTTCTGATCTTTCCACTCCGCATAGCTTCTAGTTGGCGAGCTATCTTACGGTCGAACGTTTTCCCTTCAGTACACACGTTCTTATCAGAGCATTCTTATGGTCTTTATAAACTTTGCTAAATCTTCTTCTTCCAGTATTAACAGTTTGTCATCCTTCGATATTCGTTTTCCCTATTTTCTGATGTGCCTGAATCCTCTTCTGTTAGTGCATGCTGGAGTACTGCTTTTGGTCAGATTTATAAAACTATCATCATCACTTGTGTCCACGCCGATAAGAGGATGCCTCTTCACTCATTCTCCAATGTGTGTAAACAATTTTTACTCGCTTACTCTTCTACTAAGTAATTTTGTTATTACTCTTATTACATGCTTTACTGTTTGTGTGAACTGAATTGAGTTTACCGCTTCTGTAATTTTGCATTCACTATCCAGTAGCATATTTATGTTATGTTCCAGTTGTATGACAACATTTATTAAGGCGGAGGTGCATGATTATCTTTGAATGTTAACACAAAACTATACAGCCTAATAGTTCTAGTTGAATCAGTTAATTATGTTACTATTCACTGTTAGTTCAGTTGCGTGTGGTTACGATTTATTTTTATTTCAATTTTTACGTAATAAAACACTATTTGTCACCTGAGTATATGAGTTTCAGTTGACGCAAAAATCTGTTGGAGAAATTTGATATGACGCAGGCAACGTACAGTTCATGAACAAGAAGGGACTGTTAGTATTTAGAAATACTGGACTTAAACTACAGTAGAGTCTCATGACGTTCGTGAAATGTGGCTCTGAATGTTTTTGATTTATGTAAACTGGAGAATTTCGGAATGGTTATAGGTTTTGAGACTTTAGGAAATCATAGAGTAAGCAGTAACAATAACAAGGCGATATCCTAGGAAAGACACACACACACACACACACACACATTTATAGAGAGGTAGAAAAGTGGGAAGAAGAGGGGGAGAGAGAGAGAGAGAGAGAGAGAGAGAGTGAGAGAGAGAGAGAGAAAGAGGTCAAAACGCTTTCGGTGTGTTCCGATTCCTAGTCTTTACGCATTTTAAACAGCCACCCGCTTTCTTGTAATTCTCTTTCTTCGTTTTCTGCTTTTATTCCATCCCTCCGATTCTTTCCGAGTCTTCTTCGTTTCCATTTTCCTTTAGGTGTTCAGTCCAGGATCTGGATCTGTTTTTTTTATAAACGCTCCCTACCTATACTTTGTATATACCAGAGCAACTGTCTAATTTTATAATGTTGGCCATCTTTTGGGTTGAAATCCCCATAACCATGTCTCTTCTTGGAATTCCCGCATGTTTCCTCGAAAAGTTGTTCCGCTTTCATTTGTCTTTTTTTTTCTCACAGCTCAGAGCTGTAATTCATAATGCTACTTATTATTGTTTGGCCTGTCCGCTTACCGTGTAATGGACGTCATAAGAGTCTTGTGTCATTACTACTAGTCATCTGTAAAACTTAAAGTGTACATTGTATTACAAGTTGAATTTATGCCACTGCTTTGAATTTGTTATCATCATCATCTTCTTATCGGTTTTAGGCTTTAGCGGCCTGTTCCTATTGTGACGATTTAAGATGCCTAAATCCCACAAATAAAAAAAAAATTAAAAATTATAATACTAAACTAATTTAATAAGGTACCGATGAACCCTTCTCCATGCTCCAAACCGGTATAACATGCCGATTTGCCAATGTATCAGTTAATAAAATTAGATTTAAATAAACCCAATAAATCCATAACGACCTCGCGTTACATAAAAGAATAATAAAAGTATAGAGTGATGTAATTAAATTGTAAGCAAATTAAAGGAAAATAATTAATAATAATTGAGAACTACTTTTCGCGCTGAGAAACTACCCGCGCGCGGACAGCCCCATTACCCCTATAGTTAGTTAGCTCAGTTGAATCAGAGAGTCCGCTGGTGATACAGCGTACAGAAAGTTATGTTGACGATATAAAACATGTAGACTAGGTAAAGCTTGTGTAATTGCCTAATGATGTAAATTGTTGTAAATGAGTTGAGTGTGCGACGATGACATCTCTATAATTAAATAACGTCACCTAAATGTGATGTTAAACTTTTAGAATGTAACTGTTAACCATAAGCAGTATGTGCGGTACAACAATGTGAACACCAGTGAAAGTTACCACCAAGAAACAGACCACAAGAATCTACAGGAGAGACAGACTACTCATCTTTAAGAATGACACCAAACTTCACCAACACGCGATAGACAGAAGATCTCCCAGACACCCTGCACAACAGACAGAAGCGCCGATTCGCCGAGGATGTGTTACACATAGGTGACACGGAAGTTCTACTTCCGTGGTTCAGAACTTAACTTAAACTAATATATGAAAGACACTTGAATAACAAAATAAGAGTAAAATAAAACACTAAAGACTGACCTAATTACCATAAAATTGTAATTTCATGATATGTAATAAGATGTGTTAAGTTTAGTGAGTTTAATGAGTATAACACGCTAAAGTTAAATAAGCCCATTCTTCAGATGGCACAAAATAAAGATTATTATTTGTAATATCATATACAGGAACAAACAACTCGGATCCGAGGGCAGTACAAGCTATGTTCACCCATGACTTACACTAATTTCAATTGTACGAAATGTGCAGATATTTTTGTCTTTAGTATACACATTACTAATTTTCTTCTATGATGTTAAAACAGTATGTAATAAAGAGATGTCATGGTCCAAAAAGGTGAGTGAATAAATCTACAAACCCCTGTCAAAATTCCTGAATTCACGGGATCCTGTTTGACGTTTGTTTATATTTCAGTTAATTATGAGTTTGTTAATATTATGGCAGCCTGTTTAATTGACCTGAGCCAATTAACCAGGTTCCCGATATTATAACGTAAAGAAGTAATACTATTCCACAGTCCACCTATTCTTAGGTCTACCAACTTTTATTCTGCCTCTAGGGTTGCAATCTTTCGCCATCTTCGGTATTCTACTTTCTTCCGTTCTATTGAAGTGTTGAATCCATTTTCATCTGTATTCTTTAATACTTTCATTAACTGCAAAAATATCTAAATGACTTCTTATCTCTTCGTTTCTTATATGATCTCGTCTATTACCCCTTTTAACCGATTTCAGAAATTTAATTTCTGCTGTTTGTATCTTCTGTTCACCTTTTCTCTTTATGACCCAAGTTTCAGAAACATACAGTAGTGTAGTATTGCCATTGTTTTACATAATTTCATCAGGGTTTATTTTCTACATTTATTTCCCAACGTTTATTGGAGTCCCACACTTCGTGCGTAAATGCATTTCTCCTCCTCCTTAGAAAATATTATTACCACTAATAAGAATCTTTCGATTCGTAGTAAACATGCTGTTGAATAACATAACATGTGTTTAGAAGTACTAATCGATAAATTTGAAGAACATTATTAAATTTAATTTTATTTTAAGTTGAATTATTAAAAATCATAAGCGTGGCAAGGGAAACCTCAATAAAAGATGTCTATTGTTTCTGTTTTTCAAATTACAATTCGTTATTTCATCTATAGCTTTGTTTTCTGTATTAAACTTGTGGTAGTTTTGTGGGCGTTAAGTTAGCTGATATCACGTCGAGAGTTTCAAGTTTTTTAAGTGTACATTTGTCTTCATTCATTCAATGTACGTAGTAGTTTCGAGACGCTGCTCTGACGTACGACAGTACTTGAAGTAGTTTTTCTTCATTACGCATTGTAGTGACATTTTATTTGCAGCTATAGAGTTCTGAAACAAAGGAAATGACGTTGGTCTCCTAGTGTATCGATATGTTCCTGAATCGGATAAAGACGTCTTGAGAAGGAAATTGATTTAACTTGGAAACATCCAATGTTCATTTATCCTCAACATTATTAGAAAACTAACCGAAGTATTGATGAAACTAATATGATGTCTTGTTCTTTCTGTCACTCGGCGGTTGATTAAGTTCCCGGATAAAATTCTCAATTAAACACACGCGCGCGCGCGCGAAGTCTGTCAGTTTCAGCTGTACTCGACTTGGACGTGTATCAACTTTACAAACACAGGCAGTGGGACCGTATTATATGACGATTTTATTATCCTCATAAAATGTTCACTGAAAGTTCCTATCGGACTACGGTGTTGAACACAACACTGTCATGTGACCTTGTTACGGAACTCGGCGCTTGTTCTTTTCGAAATTTGTCGCTTAGACTTATTTACATTGAATTTACTTTGTCCTTTTGATATATACAATTTTTAACTTCGTTAACAACCATTAAGTGACAAATCCCAGGTTATACTGTGTAAAGTATCTGTTGTACATTAAGGGGGGACTTTACACCCTACCTCGCCCAGGTTATTTTTATCTACCTTTTTCTCAGAAACTAAAAAAGATAGGGAGATGAAATTTTACAGGTTAATTTTAAGACCTTTTTGTTTCTATGGAAGCAGAATTATATTTCGGAGTCATTTCAAAAATAAGTTTTGATTTTTAAAAATAGTATAAAAAATTTGCTTTTTTTAAGAGTTACATGCCAAGAGTTAATTTTTTTTTAATTTTATCATAAGTCTGGTCCCACATACGTAATCTTATGAAACTTAGCTACAGTAAATATTTCAAGTATCTATCTTTTATAGTTCCTGAGAAAAAGGTACACACGTGAAATAAAAACAAAAATTTTCAGGAAACGAGTGTAAGTTAAAGAAGATATTTTTAATGCATTCCTGATAAAACAGTAGGCAAATTACACGTCAGAACAGTCCATCTCCATAAGCTTTGTGGTTTTCCTTTTTTTTCTCTTTTTTCTTGTCTTGTTTGTTTCTTCTTATTTTTGTCATCTTCATTGAACTTTGTATCAGCTTTTTACACCCTCATTCTGTTGATTTGCCATAATCGGACTTTACAGCACTATATTTTAATGCCAAAGCACTAAGCACATATAGTGTTTCCACTGCACCTTCATTAAATGATATAACTGCATCATACGTCTCCTACTTATAGTGTTTTGATACCGACAAAAATAGTTTTGGCAGTCTTTTCCAATTCACCACGTTGAATGATTCGTTTTGATTCTGGGTCTTTCCCAAACAGCATTTACTCGAAATGATTTCATTAGAGATATCCTTAAAAATTTGTTTTATTTGATTTAAAGCTGTTTCAGGAAGAGATGTATACCTACAGAATTGTATATAAAAATGAAGCAGGCTTGATGAATGTTCAAACTCGTGAGGCAGTGCACAGTAGACACAGAGAATTGACGCAAATTTTCTGTGCACGAGCCATTTTATTATTATTTTTTTTAGTGAGGTTACAATTTTTTAACATGGACATGTTATATATCATTTTGTTCAGAACATTCCAGGCTACGTATAATAACAAACAAACAACTGGAAATCGCAAAAGCATTATTTTTTGGGTGTAAGATACTGGAGAGAAAGACGTCCATTAGTGTCATTCCTTTACAGTTCTGATAGTCCATTTTAGTTTAGTCTTCAAAAGCGGGGTGCCTCCTTCAGAAGTCTGTTTCCGAAATAGTAGTGTACCCCAGCTAAAAACATACGAATTCTACAATAGAATAAACAAGAACGAACAGGCAGTTTCTTTTACTTAATACGTTATTCCTGACGGTTCTGGCACTCTCCTGGCTATTAGACAAGTCAGATAGACTATCAATTGGCGAGTTATTTCTGAAGTGAGGCTAGAGTTACTTGTGTTAAGAGTCATTAAGTGTTTATTTGCATATAAACGTGTTCAGAAATTGTTTGTCTTTATTTTATAATTATTTGTTGTGAACAGATAACAATGCACAACAAACCTCTAAATTTTTATAAGACAGTTGTTGTACTACGAGTGAGATTTTGTTGAATAAACATTTGTTTGAGTATGTTTTATTTTCTCTGGTATTTAATAATTTATTCTACATAATAAGGATTGCTAACTACGTAACAATTCTAATACGTAACAATTCTAGTAGTAATCATTAAATACAATCAATGCATAACTCGGAGCGCTATACAACATAATTACAACATAATGAGTAACAAAGTTGTTAATACTAAGGTAAAATAAAATCAAAAATCGAAATATATGAGAAACAAAAATAAAAAAATAATTGGATGGGAGAAATTCTACAAACGATCTGGATTCAAAGAGTGGGCTATTTGTAGGTAAAAGTAATGGATAAAGAAAAAAATCTAAGAACAGGAAATTCATACAAAGTATAAGCCTTTCATAATACTACGAACGCGCACGTACATTCACAAAAGAAAGATGACTTCCAAAGAGAAGTCATATTGAATCTCTACAAAAAGAAACGATGCTTTAGACAGGTGCGCGTACGCGCGCGTGATATAAAAGAGCCAGATAGAAAAGATTGTAGGATTATTGTTGTCTTTTATGACGGTCTGTGAATTGATGTACAGTAGTTACGGAAGGACAAGTATTATTAAAGTTACAAAAAAAAGCAATTCCGTTTTCCAATTAAAAAAGTTAGACTTATATTCTTTTGCTGAATTTATTTATATTACTATTCAAATTATTCCATTTAAAATTGTAACGACTGAGTAAAAATCAATTGTCTCTGTTAATCGGTTTAATTATATAAAAGGACAGACTGATCCAACAGAAACAGCTGATTGGAAGAAGCGAGCTGTTTGGTAGTCGAGTTTTTAAGGTTTATGAAAGATTCCAGCATTTAGTTATACGGTAGTTATTCTGTTGTATATGGTTTGTTATTTTTTGAAATACTGTAAACCTGAATTATGATTACTTCACAAATGAAAGTTTGTGTGTGAAAAGGCATGAAAACAGTTATTATTCCTTTTCTTTATTGATTAGTTACTTGCCAAAAACAAACTAAAAGTATTGCGTTTACAAAATATCGAAATAGTCAGCGTTTACGTTAGTTAAAGTTGAGTTTGTAAAAATCTGCACAAATTGTTAGTCGGAGTTTATTCTGCGTCCTCCGGCCATTTAGTTATTACTGGTCTCGGTTGTCAGGTCCCCCGCTCGCGTCGTTTCCGCTTCCTGTCTCGTTACAATATGCTACGGTCGGCGCTAATTTGTTTTATAATGTGGCATGTAGTGACACAAAGATTGTATGTTATTCCGAATTACCATCAGACTATATCGTTATGGAATGTACTCGATTTCTTTTCTTATTTCACTGTGTACGACGCTTTAAGCTTGTTACTGCACCCAGTATGTTAATTAACAAGAACGTTTTAAGACAAGTACTTGCGTAATTTTCCATTCGTGCTACAAGTGCCAATGAAGTTATTGTCAATAAAAATAACAATAAATAACAATTAATAATAATAACATAATTACTTTGCGGCTAAGGGATATAATGTCTCAGCCGAGCGTGATAGTATTGCTTCTGTGATCATAACAAAAATAAAAGGAAACGAACTTAATGCTTCCATTGCGTGACTTAAATTCGTTTCTCACATTACAAAAAAAATATATTTTTTAGCCGGTCATTTACTGTGGCTAACGATGTCGATGGACCAATCAGCAAGCGGTAAACTTCTCCGTTGTCGGGATGGAGATCGGGCGCGATACGGAAGTGTAAATTAATTAAACTTAGACTTAATTGCTCTGTTACTCTAAGAATTTACTGAACATTGACTCCAGCTACAACTTGGGCGAATATGACACTTCTAGTGAAATATAACGTTGTTAATCTTATAGGTATCTATGGATGGCTGTGATTTTACTTCCATGTTCCGTAAGGAAATGGAAGTGTGGTGTTTGCGAAAAAATCGTGTTCGAGATAAGGGCTGATTCTGATTCTACTACCCTCAAAACGTGAAGAAAAGTGATTTTCCGTAAAGTGTCTGTGTGTAGAATTTCTTCTATGGCGAACGATAACTGCCGAAAATTAAAAAAAAATCAAATAATTTTTTGCATGTGTGTCTCAGCTGTAGAGAACTCAAGGTCTATTGATTTTGGTCAAGATCGGTTAAGGAAGAGGGATAGTTTACCTACAACATTTTACGCTTTAACAAGAGTAAACTAGTTAATAAATAAAGTATCCTGAAAAGAAGGTCACAATAATCCACTGTAGAAAGGTAGATGAAACGTCTATAAATGAAAAGGGTAGTTAAAAGGGGAGGGGATAATTTTTTCACTATTGGTATTGATTTAACGAATTTGATGAAATTAAATAAAAATGCATTTAATCTTTTACAAACAATGGTAATGGTTAAAAATAATTTGTGGCCACATAATTACATAATTATATAAATATGTAATTAACGCGTGATTATCTGGGTAGTTTAGTTTCTTTATAAGAATAAAGTACCTAATTTTTGTAAATAAAGTGACTCAAAAATAACATTATATTAAACGACGACCCCATAATAACAAAAATATCTATAAATAGTGAAAATAGTTTGAGGGTAGGGGATATTTGTTTTAGAAATTATCGAACTGAATTCAAGTAAATGATTTTAAGTATAAATCTTAGAACATGGAAGTCATATATGGTTCTCCATACCGTTTTTTTATACACATTAATACCCTGCTTAGAGCTCGAGATAGGGTGCCCGATCATAAAGCGCTATACGAAACAGCGCTGCTGTACGGGGGTGGTTTTTTCAATCTTTATTGGTTGCTACGTGTTTTATCCATTTTTTCTTTGTTGTTATACTTTTGTTTATTTACATTTAAATTTGTTTTATTTTATATCTAACATGATCCCGTCTCATCCATATGCAACGACCGTTTTTAATTTTGTAGGAAATTCCAACGCAGCCTGATAATCCGCGCTAGCTGCTTCACCTCTTATTTTAATTTTTATGAGATTTGAATTACACTTTTCTTACACCTTTTAAACCATCCTCTACTATCTCCAAACGTTTCTGATTTGTCACCCTTTTTGCCCTGAATGTAAGTAAAAATGCTTCTCGCTTTCTTCATAATGGTAAGCTGACTTAACGGCATGTTACGCTGCGTTTGATCATCAACCCAAATGCTTAGTCTTTTTTTCATTCCTTCAGCACACTGCTTCTCGACCGAGTTATTTTGTAATAGTAAATTTTGTAGACGCAGATGTTTTTGTTTTTTCAGAATTTTTAAAAATTGTCCCAATTCTGGATAGTGTCAAATTTAAAGAACAGGGTACATCCACATGACGCCCGACAGCTTCTAGTCGTCTTAGCACTTGTAATTTCAAATTCAAGCTGACGCTTTTTCTTTGCATCTTATTTACAGGATCAGGCTTTAAACCCGACATGATTAAAGAAATTGAAAAATTTGCAATAATAATACGTAAAAATAACACGAACTACCGATAAAAATAATATACGTAGCTGACCTACCTATGTAACGGATAAATAAACTGTACGTACTGATAACTAAATAAAACTCAGTTAGCCCTGACTTTTCAACCAAAAGCGCTATGACAAATCACCGCTACAAGGGGCAGCGCTAAGCGGGGTATCACTGTATTGAATTCATGACTTTACTGAGTTGATATTTACTTAACTGTTTCAAAATGAATGTGGGAGTTTCTATTTCAAAACAATCTAAGTATTTTCATTTAAAAAAATACTAAATGTTTCTGTTTAAAAACAAGTTAAAGTCTGCAATATGAGAAGTACAGTAACCACAGTCACTCGTCAAGTTTGTGAAATGTGGATAGCTCCTTGCAGATGTAGATGAGACGATTATGAACACATTATCAATCTACGGCGCGCTTGATTGAGAAACGGACGCACTGTTCCCATTGCCGTCACTGTTCCAAATGAAGATTTGGCTAGCAGAGCTCGAGAATGTATAAAGAAGAACGTTTATTATGCTATTTTACAATAATGTATATTTTTTATCGAATTACCGGTATAATTATTTCTGCAAGTACAATGTTCTTAATTATTAATTTTTATTAAAATTTGTTTTAAACTTAATTTTCATTAAAAAAAGATACTTTAAATTAAGATTTTGAAAAGTTTATAATCTTGTCTGCTTGAATTATTTCTCTAATTCAAAACTTTATTTTATTATAAATTATAATTATCGTATGACTCCACTATCTGTGAATTACGTTAATAACGTTAAAGTAATTAAGATAATTTTTGCGAAATTAACTGTCACAGTTGATTAGGGCGTGCATACAATTAGCAGGCCTATTAGAGTAATTGCAAGTAAAATGTCAACAGTGTATAGAAGCGTTCGCTAATTAGAACGATAAATCTTTTTTTTGTAGTAGGGTCCTTTATTTAGCAAATATAGATATGTTCTATTAAGACTAATCTTTTTTAGATTACGTAATACTTTAAGAACTTCAGATTTTGTAAAAATCACTAATCTGTTTTTTGTTTATTAGGTTATAATTTAATTTTTATTATAAAATTTTCTAGTTAATAACTATTGAGAAAAGGGTATAGGGTCTAACAATGTTATAAGACACGTCCGAATAAAATACACTGATAGTCTGTATAATAATCAAGACGGCCAACGAAGAAGGACTTCAGTAAGCGTTAACGACTAAAACAGCTGACTGAAGAAAATTTTGAAAAGCTACCTCAAGACCCGGAGAACCAAAACAAAGCGAAGAAAGAACAAGATTGTGTGTGAGATCCAATATTATTTTATTTAAAATAAAGCTAACTTATGTTATATCCTATTCTTTATTATATAAAGTGCAGAATTTGTTATTACATTGATAAATATTTTAATATAATAAATATTTTAATATAATACATATTTTAATGTATATAAGAAATATTTTAATATATACAATAAATATTTTAATATATATTTACCAATATTTTAATTTACATGTGTTAAGAAAGGTTAATTACAATATAAATTCCACTGGGTTTAACAGACGTTCTGTGAGTCTTATAAAACAACTCTATAAAGGTAAAATTTACAATTTGGGTGAAAATGTAACTGAAAGTCACTGAAGGAATATGCTAGAGAACGTCTTGTAGTGTAGTTCACACAAAGAAAAAATTACTTCAACAAAATCTGACTTCTTTGTTTTCGAAGTTCTTGATATTCCGGACAGGTGCTCATTTTGTTGCTTGAAGCGGATTGAAATCCTTTCAGAAAGAACAATTTTTTATTCAACTGTATGGATATGCATGATGAAGCTTTCAGTGAACGATGGATAGACGAAAATAATGAGACATCACACGTCAGAACGATTGAAGTGACTGTTTAGTCAGCATCAATCACTATGTCGCAATTAATTTTCCATGCCTCTTGAAATTAATTGGTACATGACGAACTGATCAAATTACCGATGGGGACGACTGATTCGGATCGATATCCAGTCGACTTACATTAAAGGGGAACACGTGCCAACTCTCTCTCTCTCTCTCTCTCTCTCTCTCTCTCTCTTCCCCCCACACACAATTTTTCTTTTCAAAAATTATTTTATCTACTGGCTTTTTGTATACATGGAACGTCATGAAAAACAGGTCTTTATAATCGTAAAAGAAGAATCATCACCACTCCCACGATTAGGCCTTAGGCCTATTCCGGAACCCATCGGTCTACCGACATCTCTCTTCCCAGTAGGGTGATAACCAAGGTAGCCACAGGTAGACGGATATCAGGCATGCGATTCAAGTTTTCACACTATATCTTTCTGTGTAAAAGAATAAAAAAGATGATGTGTAAAAATAGGTTTGAAAATGCTTCGTTTATGAGTTATGAGTAACAAAAAATCTCTCCCTATTTCTGCGTCAACGGAGAAATGAGGCAATAATAAAATTCTTGAGAACAAATTTTGGGCCAAAATTGGTGATAAACTTGATGATGATGGTTATTATAATAATAATAACAAAATATACTTAATTAAATATGGATTGTGTATAAATAAGACAAGATTATTGTTTGATGATGGCGGGTAAATATTTATTGTTCATGAACATTTAATTATGTGAGTAGTGGGTTTTGAAATGGACTGAATTATGAAATGATTTATCGCAAACAATAACAGATAATTCGTACGTTTTCTATTATGAAAAAATAAAAAACGTGGACTCGTAAAGTGCATTTTCAGTACTTTTGGAAAAATTGTAAAATCCCAAAAATTAGAGTTGAAAATACAAATATTCAAGTTTGGCATAAAATTGCTTTGTTAAAATTGCTAATAAACCAGTGAAACCTCCTAACAACATTTGTAAAGTTTTAAATTCTGATAAAAATTCATGTAAGTGAAATGAAGTGAAAACGAATAAAATGTAATTAAACTATTTTAAGGAAAACGGACCAAAACGTAATAGACAAGTTATAATTTTAAACTACAATGTAGAAACAAGTTTTACATTTTAGGTAAAAACAAAATTAACTGCTTAAAGTAATAAAAAAAGCAAGTTATAAACTTATAAGCACGTGTACTCTTGAAAATATCCTTCAAAAATGATTGTAACAATTTATTTTTTTTAATTAAATTTTGAAAACTAGTTTTCTAAAAGTTACTCAACTGTTGTTAAATTAATCTTTTTTTAAATTTTAAATTATTTTTGTTTAATTCAAGTAGTTATAATTACTTTTAATATTAGAAAGGTTTAAAGTTTTGCTTTCATGTCTCGTTTTATTTTGTTCTGCTCGAATTGATTCAACTTTTATTTGTATTCGGTTGACTTTACTTACATAAATTTTCTAAGAATTAAGTCTTACAAACCTTTTTAGATAGTATTATTGGTTTATTGGGAATTCGAGAAAGTAATTTACTACATCTACTACCCCCCCACAACATTTTTGTTGGCTCCAATTTCTGTTATAACAATTTTCTCGGGAAATACTGGAGACACGTTTTTGGGACCATTTTTTTTAAATTTCGGCCCACGCCAACTTTTCTACCAAATTTTTGACCCAAGAATTTCAATAATGCAGGGGGTTGAGGAAAAGGTCAAAATTTTGGTTGAGGACAATTGCTACCCATAGCTAATAAACAAAGCGTTTTCGAAATTATGTTTTCTTCAATGTTTTTCTTTATTTTTACGAGTAGAACATATCTTGCAATTATTTTTGTTTTTTTTATGAGACTACTGTACTTGTATACTAATATTAAGTAGACAATAACTTGTAGAAATAAAACGTGTGTGTGTGCGCGCGTAGTGCGAGTGTGAGACGGGGGGAGAGAGAGAGAGAGAGAGAGAGAGAGAGAGAGAGAGAGAGAGAGAGAGAGAGAGAGTTGGTTGGTACACGTCCCTTATTTGTAAGGTCCCCTTTAATTTACGTAGACTGGATATCGATCCGATTCAGTCGTCCTTGTCTGTAATTTAATCAGTTCGTCATGCACCAATTAATTTCAAGAGGCATGGAAAATTAATTGCGACATAGTGATTGGTGCTGACTAAACAGTCGGTGCAAATCGTTCTGACGTGATAGCTTCTTCTTCTTCTTCTTCTTCTTCTTCTTCTTCTTCTTCTTCTTCTTCTTCTTCTTCTTCTTCTTCTTCTTCTTCTTCTTCTTCTTCTTCTTCTTCTTCTTCTTCTTCTTCTTCTTCTTCTTCTTCTTCTTCTTCTTCTTCTTCTTCTTCTTCTTCTTCTTCTTCTTCTTCTTCTTCTTCTTCTTCTTCTTCTTCTTCTTCTTCTTCTTCTTCTTCTTCTTCTTCTTCTTCTTCTTCTTCTTCTTCTTCTTCTTCTTCTTCTTCTTCTCGTTGAGGAAATGTTCTGAGCTTTTGTATAGCTTATTCTCGGTTGGTGATGAAAACAGGACAAACATTTTCGCTAGCTGTAAACAGACAACGAAAGCGTTCGGACCTACGTTTACATAAACATTTTTTAATGTTCTTTGGTAGAACATATTCTGAAATTATCTTTTGTTTCTTTTTTAGACCCCTTTATACAATTAACCGTTTTTGACCAACTATGTAGGCAAATATGTGAAAGTAAAATCTCCTGTCCTTGATATGCAGACGTTACCACAATTCTTACATCTTACAAAGAAGAAATGACAAACTTGATGCAGCTAACTGAGTAGATCATGTTGAGGTCGGTTTAAAACTCTTGAGCGAGTAGAAATTCATTTGGCGCTCAGTTAAGTAAACAAATTGATTCTTATATACATTCGCCCACTCAGTTAGGCGATTGTCTTCTACGGTTTGGGTGTTGAGGATAAGCAAAATATGTTTCACTTTATTTGTCTCTTGACAAAGTCTTCGCCTCTTTGAAACTCTTATTTTTCACCTGGATTGTTTCGTACACATTTCCGCTCGAGTAGTTTTGACCTCTTTCTACAAAAGGTCTAGATATTCTTTCTGGTGGTCTTCGATTGGGCGTCCTTCCAGATGTAGAAACGTATACGTCCTTGCAACATACGGATGGTTTTAACCCGATCTGATGATGAGCTAAACGCTCGAAATCGCTTATCCAGGCATCAGGAGACTAGTGGACAGGGACAGATTATGTTTTACATTTGTGTACCGCACTTACCGTACTTAATATAATAGGTTAGACTTCTTTTCTCTAAAAGCAATCCGGACTAAAGTCTATTTAGTTTTATGCGACTGAAATTTATAACACATCTGTAATATTGTATTACTTTTAGTGGAATATCATGCTGAATAAATTTCTTTACGTTTTCTGGAATCGCTGTTTATTTATCGTTTAAGATGAATTACTATGAGTATAGTGTATTTTTCAGTATCACCGTACGTGATGTATTCATTTGTATTTGCGAGGAGTAAATTCAGAGAGACAAAGAGAGAGAGGGTTAGTAAATAGAATCATAGACAGCTTGCTATACATAACGCTTACACTGCACTCACAAAGAATCGACGCTCCATTTATTATCTTAATATATTATTTCCCAATTTGCAATATCAATACTGCCGATTTCCAATATTATTTATGCGGCCGCACGCACGAGTAAGTTTTAAAATTAGATTGGCTGCCTCGGCGTATGCAAAACTGTACTAGGTAAACATACCACCGTCTGCTGATTGTGTAAATGAGGGTGAGCGAGTGTTTGTATGCGTGTTTGTATGTCTGTGTGTGTGTTTTAGGGGGAGGTACATGTTCTGTTGATTGTGTATTTATGTAAAATAAACCGTTAGGGTTTACCTTGTTTGTGTCTGAACACGGTTTGCATTGAATAATTTCCTCAACACCGCAACGTAATAGGGTCTCATTAAGTATTTTACGCCAGCGGTCTCTGAAAATATCGTTTCCAAGTGGTTTAAATGGACTGCTTTACATAAGTACGCGATGTACAGTATACACAAATTATTTGTTGTAGCCGATGCGCTCTACAGAAAACAAACAGATTTTGAACTTGCCGTTTAGGGGTTTAGGGACTTTGTTATATCTTCTGTTATAAAATATGAGTGCTGATTTTATGGTAGTAAAGACTAGTGAATTAAATCGAATCATTTAAACATTTGTTAAATCGAATATGCAAAGACTCTGGATTGCAGATATCCACACGTAAGACCAAAGTGATGGCTTTTCGTGGAACTGATCCCGTACGGGCAAAAATTGTTATAGATGGTACTGTCCTGGAAGAAGTTAGCAATTTTGAATGCCTGGACTACAGTGTGTCTTATAATGCTTGCAACGACATTGTGAATAAGTTGCATAAGTTCACCCTTACGTGCGGGACCATTAGGCGAACCCTTAAGTCAGCAAGTAAAAGAACACGCCTAAAATTCAACAAGGTGATGTCCCTTCCCACACTTCTTTATGGGTCTGAGAATTGGATATTAACGAAAGGCCAGGGCAGTTCCATCCAAGCGGCTGAAATGAGATTTCTCAAGCACGTAGCAGAGTATACTCTCCATGATCATACAAGAAACACAGACATACGGCAGAAACTGAATATGATGAGTATACTCGACAGGATCGCCCAGTATCGGGTGAATTGGTGGGAACATCTTTGCCGAATGGATGACTGCCGCATTCCCAAACAACTCTGGAACTATAAGCTGAGGGGAGGGAGAGGTGTGGGACGTCCGAGGAAGCGTTGGAGTGACCAGCCCTAATCTTTGCCTATTCGAGACCTGAACAAACCATCCTTGGTTTAATCCGTGAAGATGATGACGATGATGATGAAAGAATAGTGAAACTAGAGATATTTTTGCTTAAACTAAAATCTGTTAGTAGACTATATGCTCTAAGGAGCTACAAATCATAAACTACCATAGAGGGTCCTCAAGTTACATTTAGGGCGAAACGACCAAGAGGAAGATTATGACAATATGTGGGGACAATATGTGATTTAACTCGTCAGTAGATTGTTAGAAGGGCTGATATCAACCCACATGTACTAAGACCGTAAATGTTTGGTTATATTGTACGGACGTCAAACGAGAAGCTGCTGAAAAATGAAGCTAATTTTAGGCTAAAGACTATCCGAAATTATGACTGTTTTGGGGAGGGGCAAGGTGCGAGAAGAGTTGAGTTGAACGGCGACAGTTTCACAGAGGCCAGGACTTTGGCAAGAGACAGAGAAAAATGAAGATATGTGCTTTGGTTATACTGAATTTTAAAATGTAGATGACTGTACGACTGAGGAAGTGTGCAAATACAGATACGAATTTATGTATTTGCCTTGCCAAATAAATTTATTTATTTGAGAGTTTAAACCAGTCACAGAGATGACTGCTCAGTTAGATATTGGATCCTGCACCTATGAAGCAATATTTGTGCAACTGTATTTGTTTTTTTACACAGGATAATCATGACCATAAAATTCCATCAAGTGTGTTATTACACTCTCGCCATTTAAATTGGCTTTAGTGTCACTTTTGTTATCTGTATACATAAAACTCAAAGTCTGAGGATTTATTTGTATTGAACACAAATCCACACCGTTACACCCATTGCCACCAAATTTTGCACAGGTAACCTTTGACACAAAGCGAAAAGTTTAACTTGGAATTTGATATTCTGCCCGGTTCGCATAATTTAGGCCCTTTTAATTATCCCCTTTGTTGACGTGTATGAAGATGTCAACAACACCGTGGAGACCAGAATTAATTACCAAAAAAATTCTCGGAAGTTCTGCTGCTGTGTTCGCTTTTCTTTCTCTTTCTTTTCTAAGAAGTCGTCAATTAAAATTTGCGGTCAATTAATTTTTTCAGTCGATGCAAGTCAGTTGATTTGTTTATAAAAAATTCTTAATAAATCGTTATTTTTAATTAACCAAAAACTGAAGTGTCAAGTTTTTCTTCCGACACCACAATATTGCAAATCGTACAAAAACAAAACATTCTTTACATTTTTTACGACCGGAATGTGATATCTGCTCTCTTTTGCTTTATTTAGTCAGTGAACCGCTGTGGTCTAACCCAAGACAAATGGAATGTGGAAAAATAGAGTCTGCTCTACAGCGCTTACCAAATGTATAAAGCAATAAAGAGTACTATATTAAGTAGATTTAGAGCTTAGGCGATTTGGGTTTTTCTATTTGGAACAGACTTTTAATGTTTCTCGGTGAACCAGGCTTCGTGGAGACGCTTAACTAATACGTCCCATTGACATTCGCCTTTTGTCTCGGTTTACGGCATCTTTACATTCACAACGTTGTGGATTCTGAGTTCACCTCATATGTACCCTTTCCTCAACCTTTCCAACAAAGTACACTTCAACTTTCAGTAATTAGTGTAAGAGATGGTTGTTTTGGGAGGAGAGAGTGTGTGTGTGAGAGAGAGAGAGGGGGCAGACAGACAGACAGACAGTCACAGACCAAGACAGAGAGTGAGAGAGAGGAGAGGAGAAAGGTGTAAAGCTACAGTAGTAAAAACCATGGGATTTTTATTGGGGGTGGCTACTGATAACGTACTTGAAAATAATGAACGAGTATACGAGTATACTCGGATAGACAAATTTACCTTTTTCAGTCCGCCTTGTGACTTCTTGTTAATATATAGGTTATGTAGATGACGCGTTTCATAGCATATGCTACAACATCAGATCATAAAATATCACTCGTAGGTTGTCATCGATTAACAGTCCTTTGCACTGTATACGCATCAGTAGGTGCGAAAGTATTCACGTGTGGTCGACACATTGAGTATACTCATTATTAAATAGACAGTTTAATGAAAGGTGAACAAAATGTGTAGATTTAGTGTAAAAACGCCCGAAAGTTTTTAGCATAAAATATTCTACTTTTTATGTCTGCTATGTCTACACTAATTTTTACGTTATAGAAGCCACTCATTCTGTACGTCACAGTTAAAACACTGCTACTCATTCATATATTCGTTTGAGGATATGTGACTGCATAGTAATGTATTTTGATGTTTAGTGTCTCTGCAATAAACTCAACCCTGGTTGTATTTGCCCAATGTGAAAATACTCAGGTTGGAAAGTTTTACCGTTCTGAGTGCTACGATCAAAACAACAAAGCATGTGTGTGCACCGCGAGCGCAATATGCGCGCGGGCGTGCCAGAGTGCGTGCTGGAGACAATGCAAGCCGCGCTCGCTCGCACTGAACCCCGACAAGCAGACTGCAACGCGGGACATGCCGGCTCAAGCGGTGCGCTGTGAGTCTGTACGCGTGGGCGACACATGCTTGCCCGTACCAGAGTACGTCTTGGAGTCAATGCAAGCCACGCGCGCTCGGACTGACCCCCAACACGCAGACTGCAACGCAGGCCGTGTGTCCGCCAAACGGGTGAGTGTGAGTGTGATGCCCGTGCCCTAATCGTAGCAATCAAAACAGCAAAAAACCCCGTATACCTCGAGTATTTCACAATGGGTAAATCCCACGAGATGGATTTATTTGCAGAGACACCAACGGAATACGTCTGCAGTCGTTGAGAATTTGAATTAAAATAAATAAATTCATTAGTTTTATTGAATTTCTTAGAAACAGACAATTTATTGTTGACAATTAAAATTTAATAGTGAATTTTTGAAAGTAAGTAAAAGTCAAAAATTCGTGTTAAATACGAATTCATTTTGAAGAAAACGAGAGATAAAATTTATTTTATATAAAATTCATTAGATTTCAGAATTTACCTTAACTAAAAGATTTCAGATTCTAAAATTCTACTTTCTGTTAGATAATCTAAAATATTAGAACGTCTTTACCTGCACAACGTCAAATCCGGCCCAGTATCTCCAGCTCCCATTTACTTTTTCACGTCAACTTGTTTTATTATTCGTATAGTATGAACTCACAATATACCACATACAAAATAACGGAAGCATGGGGCAGATTCACCAAGCAACGTTGGGTTGAAGAGTTGACTTTGGGGGGATTATGGAAAGTTGAACCATTCTGTAAAGGCCTAAACTTAAATGATAAGTATGAGTGTAAGATGCAGATAGGCCACAGTCTGTTAATACCAACACAATATTTTATTGACGTCCGTGAAACAGTTATAGACATAGAATTTATATTAGGCGCAGTTGTCAACAAACAGATTATCACGTATTTAATTAATTTGTGATTAAATTGTTGGTTTAATTTTCTTGAAAAACATAGGTGTTGCGCAATACTACAACAAGCCTACCGGCCGCCACTGTCTAAAGCACAAAGTGGGTTCAGAAGGGGGCGTAGCGTATAGGACTACATGCTGAGAAATTGCTACTAACCAAATCAAAAGCGCATATGGTATGTATACAATATAAAAGAAACCTTTGATAGAGTGTCAATTCAAAAACATACTTGATGCACTACATGCTCATTAAAAGGTTATCAAACGGAAAAGTAACTATAACGTGTAATACTATGAAATAAACAGGTTACACGAAGAAGAAAGACGTGTAGATCAAATAAGTACAACTTTGGTTATTTTCTTGTAGACAATATTATGAAGGAATGTGCGTTCAAACTTACGAAATTATAATGTGGAATACCTGAGACTGCAAGCTTTCAAAGTTAGAGAGCATAGATTTGAAGACAATGTAGTTGTTGTTACGGCAGGAAAAGAGGGTAACCAACAAAAGAATTTGTATTTGTCACGCCATTCCGGCAAATATAAAATTTACTTATTTACATATAAGTGTATTCACAACACTTATATTTTCGTTGCACGATGCCATTTGTATAGCCATCGGAATAGCTGACACTTAAACGCGACGACCATCGTTATAAGCTCCCGCAGAATATTGTATATTTATTGCTTTTAATGTTTTTTAACGATGCCGATTTTAGGTCAACGGAGCAGTTTCCACGCACTGAACACGACTAATATTGTTGACTTCACGTTGCAAAATACCGGAGAACACTAAATTTTTAGTATTACTTTAAGGAGTAGTCTTTACATTTTATAAAACGTATTTTTATGTTGTACAACGCACAGAATTAAACGTGACGTCATAATCGATCCATCCGTTTTAAGATCCTGGAGAATATTGAATTCGTTACCGGTTTTTACTCAGTATTTAAGGATGGCATGTTACAATATATGTGAATCTGGTCAGTACCTGCAGTATTACTGGTTATTCAGTATTATCGTTTATTAAAGATCAGCTATTGTTCTTCTAAAAATCACACAAAATCTGCTCTATATCGATGTCACACGCTTTTTTACACACATAATCACCGACTCTCTATTGGCCACTTGACGTGTTATATACTCATATATACTTAAAAATTTGTGATAAAATTCGTATTAAATTTCAACCTTTAACATAATTAAATTATTGTATATAATGACATGTTACTTGCTGCATATTAAGTGAAAGTTACATTTTTTTTAATAAATAAACGCGTGTGGGTGTGTGTATATGTATCATCAGCCGTGGCTCTACAACCCTTGGTGGGTCTTGCCCTGCTCCAAGAGTCGACTCAATCCTTTCTTATTGCGTGCCCTGGCTTTCCAGTTTCTCTTGAGAATTCGCAACAGTAGCTTTTCCACAGAGTGATGGCGTCAGCCTCATGCCGAACCCCCAACCTGGAGGATCAGATATTTTGATTTTGGGGTGTTCTTCCCCTAGACAGGCTGCCTTCATCTTGGCTATAGGGTCCTGTCTACCCTCACAGTTCACCTGCAGTACCACCCTTCAACTCCTCCCGATCATGTTCAGCTATCGGCCCAGCTGACTACTTCAGCCCCATGCCAATACGGAGGGTGCTGCTTGTCCTCCACCAGGGATGTTTCTCGACTTCCCAGTCTAGATCCGTACTGTTCTGCGAAAACAGGGTCACCTCGTGTAAGATGTGGCTCTTCACCACGCAGTACGGTCTTGGCTGGGTAGAAGCTAGGGGCTCCATTGGGACGCCATCGCTTCCTCCAACCGTGGGACTAGTGAGGACCAGTGCTCAGCTTGTGAGGACTATTTATCAACTTGCATACCTACGTTTCACAGATACAGCTGCATCTGTAGAGGTGTGCATACAAATTCAAGGATTGGAAGAAATTATTTGCTAATATAATACATAACTTCTATGTATTACGTTATACTTCTATGTGTTATGTATTATGTTACACCCGCGTGCATGTTTGTGTGAATTATAAGAATATATTTTTTCTGAAAGTATAATATTTGGAGTTTTATTCAAAACCTAACTCACGTTTCACAGAGTATTCTGCATCTCACAGGTTTCGAATGTGATCAACTTTAGTTTATTGTATTTTTATTGTCTATTATATGGTTATGTGGTCTGCAATTGTTTTCTTATTAAATAAGAGTAGATTAGTCGCGAGTTTTGTATTTTTTCCTATAAGTCATTAATTATCTAATAGCGGAATTTATGTAACTTAATGCATAAGGCATTTTTACACTTTAATTGTATGTTAAAATTTGGGTTGATATACATACGATAACACACACACACACACACACACACACACACACACACACACACACACACACACACACACACACACACACACACACACACACACACACACACACACACACACACACACACACACACACACACACACACACACACACACACACACACACACACACACACACACACACACACACACACACACACACACACACACACACACACACACACACACACACACACACACACACACACACACACAATAATAATCTTCTTTTTCTTCCACCCTGGAGTAGGTGTAGGCAGCACCCTGTTCCGGAAGCCTTATATGCATTGTGAATTTAAATTTTAACATAATAATAATAAAATAATAATAATAATAATAATAATAATAATAATAACAATAACAATACCTTAGTAACTTAGCAGTGCTTTGCCATATGTTTACAAAGCATTATTAATAATTTTTAAACAATCGAAAAAAGCTTGTCCGTCATCTTTGTAAATTACACATTAGTTTTATTCGATATATTACTGGCAACATTTTGGGTACAAACTCCACTAAATCATGACCAAATTCATGTCAACATTATACACAAACCTCCTTTTCATGACCACGGAATGGGTACGATTAATAATAATCAATAAACAATAATAATAATAATAATAATAATAATAATAATAATAATAATAATAATAATAATAATAATAATAATAATAATAACTTATTTATAGACAAGCCCAACAAGTGTAAGGAACATGAATGAAGAAATCAATAACAAAAGTGAAAGAATTAATATTGGAATGAATATGATGTGAAAATATTTGCAACAACCTCAACGTTCTTAAAGACAAAATTTATCAATGTATCAATCCTGTATAAATTGGGGCGGAGTTTAGTCTGTACGTTGTACGCCTCGAGCGGGTAGCAAACAATCTTGTACCAACCAGAAAATATAGAGAAATTTGTTCTTTTCGGGTTCGCTACCCTGCTGATTACTACCTTTTCCCTAAGGCTAATGTTACCTCTATAGTTAAAACATAAACATAAAAAAAGCAGTAATAATTAATTGTTTAAACACACTTGAAGACTATCACCGTCTAAATAGCAGTTTTATATAATAGAAAGTATTCTTTTGTGAAATTGTATTACATTTAAAGTGAAATTTTGAATGATCTAAGGGGTCCAATTTTCAAATGAACACAGCAATTACTGCATACAAACTGCTGTACTGTTTGCAGAGGGAATTATATTATTTATTGGCTTGAACATACAAACCCCGGTGATTTAATGGAAAGTAAACGGCTTTCTTGTTATTACACATTACTGATGGAAACCTAATTTATTGTAATCTCAAAACCTTGGTCTTCCACAGTGTACTTGGTAAAAACATATGATAACATTACACCACTATAAAGTATTGCGTAATAATTTAAATCTTTTAAGCCCTTAAGTTTTTTATTAGTTTCTGTTACTTCAGCAACATGTATCAGTATTGGAAATGCCATAGACTGAGATATCACTACAAAAAAATCGAGGTCTCAGATGATGTGTGGTGTCACACATAGAACGATGAGGACAAAGACAAGGGAATAGGTAAGACTTAAATCTTACAAAACAATGGCAGCGCCTGTTTTACTATATGGATGTGAAACATGGGTTCCTAGAAAGAAGATTAAAATTCGGAATCAAAGTTCGGAAATGAAGTTCCTGAGAAGAACAAAGAGTTGCGCGAGACAGGATCGCATGCGCAATGAGGATATTAGAGAAGAAGTACAGGTATTCTCCATAAATCATAAAATCAAGACACATCGTAGTGAACGGTTACAGCATCTGGACAGAATGGAGGATGGACGACTTACTTAAGGTTGCGTTTCGATATAGACCCTTTGGTACAAGAGATGTTGGAAGACCGAGAGTGAGGTAGAGAGATATTCTGTAAAGGCACAAGAGGCAAAGTGCCTACATCGTGAGGTGCAGAAGAAGAAGAAGAAGAAGAAGAAGAAGAAGAAGAAGAAGAAGAAGAAGAAGAAGAAGAAGAAGAAGAAGAAGAAGAAGAAGAAGAAGAAGAAGAAGAAGATGGTGGTGGTGATGATGATGATGATGATGAAGAAGAGGAAGAACATTACTAATATTGTAGAGGGCCACATAGCGTCATCACTGAACTCCGCGACGTCGAAGACGTCATATCAGTTCCTACCCCTTTATTTCTAAAGTTCCTACCTACCGATTACCTACAGTTCCTACCCCAGTTCTTACCTTTTCCAACCCTTTATTTCTACATACCATCACAGAAACCACACACGCTTTCCAAAAAAAGGAAGGAAAAGTCTCCGCTCTCCATCCACTGCATACGCCAACGAGCGAGCTGGAACTCTCACTTCGCAAGAAAACTTAACGCTCTTCGCCGCTGTGAAATGTAAAGACATAAACTGTTGATACAAGACATATCGTTTACCAGAGGGAGCCTTGAGGAGGCGGCGTTATGGTACCCAGGCACGCGGGTATGGGAGGCCAAGCCCCCGAACTCTAATCAGGCTCCTGCAGCGCTGCCACCAATTACGCAGAACCGCGGATCGCGCTACAGAGAGCTGGACGCACGCTTTGTTCCGATTATCAACACTGATACTGCCGAAAACCGGTTAACCCCAGACGGGAGCGAACGCCAGTGTTGGTGTTTCGGAAGTTGAAGGAACCACCGGTAATCAGCGAATTAGCTTCAACCCGCAACCTTCCAGAGCCCACAGGCCCACCTGTTGTATGCGGTGTGTACAGGTGGAAATGGCAGAAGTTGGAGCTAACTGGAATGGCGGTATAGGCTCCTACCCTTCCTCCTCAGGTCCCCCACCTTCGGGGGAATAACATTACAACAGGTGACTTTTATTTGTAGGTGGGGGTGCTAATTTCAAAAGCGTGTTTTTAAAGAGGCCTGGACACCAAGTGTCTAAAGTAAAGGCCATAATTAGTTCAAGAATTAGCAACAACTGATTTTTTTTTGAAGAGAAATTTTAATAACTGCTATTGGCAGCCCTGCATATTTTTAAAAAATATAGTTATAACAATTATAAAGGATACAGTAATTGTAAAAATAATTGTCAGCTATATTTACAAATATAATTGAAAAAAATGTTATAAAACGCCCGGCAAACACACAATTTTTAACAGTTTTAACTACTGTCACTATTTTGTGATAAATTAACCTTGAAGTATCAAGTGATTTATTATTAAATGTTGAGGTGGAATATTTATTAACAATACTGTTATTTTTAAATTAGTAGTTTCTCTTGTTTTGTTTCTTTTAACAGCTTTAGAGTGCTATCTAATACAAAATGCCTTTACATTTTTACTTGATGTTGTAAGTAAAGTGCAATATAGTGTTTACGTTGGTGACATTGATTTGTTTGTGAACGTTCTGAACCAAGTACCAAATGTCTTAATAATGGACAATTTATTTGATCCAGTGAGCGTCTGTTGAAGAGACGTTTTACTCTACATACTTTGCATAACGTATTTCCCTTTACTACCGGTAAGAGCTTCCAGCTGGTATCTGTATTCTTCGTTTCATAGAGTATTGAAACTTCGCATGTTGTAGTTTCCAATTTAAGAAAAATATAGCGGATTTCAGTTAGAACGTACGCGTATAAAACCTTTGGAGCCGGTGGGAATGAGACAGATAAGGTACACATGGTGTAGTCACCCACACACACGCGCACGCATACAAAGTGCCTAAACGCGTAGAAGGAGAGTCGTGTTTCTTGTGTCGGGCAAACTGCGTTGCGTCTGTAGGTTTGTTTGTTCGCCTTATGGAAGCGTGTTTGCACAAACGCCAACCGATTTGTATTCAGTCGGTTTCATCAACTCTCTCACTTCGCAGCGGTTGCTATATTTGCGGTGAATGAAGTCGATGACACTCAACATTTGTACAAACTAACTGTATTACGTATTTAGAAGAACTATGTGTGTGCTTTTTAGTTAAATTCATTATAGCAAGTTTTAATTGTTGTTGGACTTTATGCTTTACTTTCTCTGTTGTCTGCATATTTGTACATACGGTTTGCGTTTATTTCTATGAAAGTGAAGTATACGAGGTGTGACCAAGAAGTTCATGCAGTTCTTGTTTATTTTAAAAAGCATACCTTCATTCATGGACACTTACACTGCTCTCTTCAAAGTAGTCTCAGTCGAATGTAACACGATTAAGTCGGCCGTTTTGCAGTCTTCAAAATATTTCAAGCATGCACTTTTTCTTCGTATTGTTTAAGACCTGAAGATGTCAGTAATGACGAAAAGCTTTGTCTAAATAATAAAAACAATTGTAGCAGTTTAGCAATTTTATAAAAGAAAAGCATGCACTTTTTGTTACAACCTTGAGCTTGCTTACCGATTTTCGTTTTACGTCTTCAACGGTCGCGAAACTTTGTCCTTTCGTCGAAATTATCACTATTGGGAGGAGGAAAGATCGCGTTGGGCCACGTTTGGTGAATACGGCAGTTGCCGTGACATCGTTATGACGTTTTCTTTTGTCTAGCCTGGCAACATTCTTAACAAGCAATGACTTGTGTCCAGTCGCATTATCGGGCTACAGTTTTCATAAATTATTATTTCGTAAATCTGACCGTTTTCTACGAATAGCTTCATACAAATGGCGCAAAATGTTTGAATAGTACTCTTTATTTACCACTGCGCCTAACGATGAAATTTCGTGGAACACAAAAACATAATCGTCATCTGACACCACGATCTTTAACTCACTTATGGCAGTCTTATATAAATTACATATACATACATATTGTAAAGGTACATATAATCACCATACAGGTAAATACCCACATAAGATGTGTTTAAAATAAAGAACTAACACTGAAGAGAAGAAAGGATGAAAGAGATATAAAGAAAAGTGTATTGTAATATGATTATCCGGTCAACTAAAGAAAAGTAATAATAAACGCAACAGTTGAAAGTAGAACAAGAGACCTAGAGAGCAAAACTTATAAAATCACAGTACAATACGATTTAACTCCAATGACCCAATAGATGGTAAGTGAGAGGATACAAACACCAAATACTATAATCCCAACAAGGACCCAAGAACACCAATTATTATGATCCCACATGGACTAAGAAGACAGAAGAAGAGGATAGAAGAAAATGAACAAAGAATAACCAGTAGTGCCAGAACAATAAGTGTATATAAGTCAAGAAAAGTGTTTACAAAGGAGTACCTTAAAACATAGGGAAACACATAACAAACTATGACTAGTGACTTGACACTGACCTGTAAATATAAAAAGATGCTCAATAATATTGAAAGAAGAGAAAGACATAATGATTGTATAAAACCTAACTAATAGTAGGGTAATAGAGTCAAAATAAACTAAGTGCATAATACCCCAAATGACATGCTAAGTAGACCAGCATTAATAGCTGATTATTCTATAAATAAACAAGATAAGAATGAGTAAGATAATAAATAATAATCAGATAAGACATAATGTGCAAATACCTGTTGGTGAAACTTGATAACTATAGCAAAATATAGAAATGACAGTAAATTTGCATGAATCCATTGTTGTCAACATACAGGGGTTCTAACTAACCTCACGTATGGTACAGAACCATGTGCAAATACAAATAAGTGGTAGTAAAAGCCTGAAGTTTAGTAAGTAAATTACCACAATGAGAAAAGACATTACAGAGGTAATCCCAGTACTAAATGGAATTAGATTAAGAGTGTTATTAGTGCATATAAAGTGTAAATACATGGGACTGGCAGAGACAGCAAAAGTGTACACACACAAAACACCACAAAACCACTTTAATTTAATTAACCAGGAAAAACCTATTGTATAGAAAGGTCAAATAACTCCTGTTACTACTATTACTGGGTATTACTAATGATATAAGATGACAAGCAAGTCAGAATAAATATAAATTCATGCAAGTGTCTGATCACACTAACTGTAAGAAGTAAAAACACTTCAATCAAGGTAAAACCTGTATATTAGGAAAATTCCAACATAAAACAATAATCAGTCTTATCCAATAACGATAACTATCAAGTATGAGGCATTAAAACATAAAACTAAGTTAATTATTTGCAATTTTAAGAATGACCTATATCTAGGCCAATGACCTACTTAGCTAAAAACATTCAAAATAAGAAATATATGCAGTGTACACAAAATCTGAGGTGTAGAAAACGTATAAAAGACATGTCATAAGATTTATTTAACAAAAGAAATAATCAGAATGGGCGAATTGTAGAAACTAATATGTAATTAAAACAATCCCAAACATAGGCCATAAGAGCTTAAACCTAAAACTGGCAAATCATTGTATTAAGACAAAAATAACAATTATAATTGTAATGCAAGTACATCTAAGGTTAAAGATGATCAATGTACAGCATATACAAACCGAATAATGACAAATAAATGCTTATTGTAAATAAAATAAGAAAAAATAATAACGAAAAACTGTAGATTCGGTAATATAACACACAGACATGCCTTGTAAGGACTTAAAATAATCAGTAATGTACATACAAGTGCATGGTCTGGTCATATCTTTTGTAAATAGTGGTATAAGATTGTTAAATTAGTTTTAAGAAATCATGTGTAAATTGTGAAAAAAGAGACGCCTTAGCGATATACTCTCAACACCAAAAAACGGGGAGTAAGCTCACTCATTAGAATGGATTACGTAATTTTTGGGCCAATAAGAATCGAATAAATCATTGGGGAGTGTGTACGATTTACAGATCATCCCAAGCCGGCAATGTATGAAGGAATTATTATTGTGGTAACTCTGATAGACTGCGCGTCGCCAGCCAGAAGACAGAATAAGTACGTCGACCCCGCGATATCACCTGTGCGGGTATAAACAAACCAGTAGGGTTATGTAAGATAACCTTTTTTATCAGTGCGAATTATTTGTAATATCAGAAGAATTAACCTAATAATAACAGTGCGACATTGATTATACAGTGTATAATCCAGTATAATCTCGCGAAGTGAATTTATGAATTTTAAGGGAAAAAGTGAATTACAAGGGAGTATGGTGTTTGACATTTTTAGATAATGACATGAACGATGATGACTAAAATCGTCATGATTAATTTTGCACATTATCACAATAAACAATAGAGGCAAGAACCTCGAGGCAATTAATTTATTCTTTTTACTTCCATATTTCCTTAAGGAATGGAAGTATGGTGATGGCAAAAAAAATCGTGTTCGAGATTATTGCAGATTCTGATTCTACTACACTCAAAACATGAAAAAAAGTCGTTTTCCGAAAAGTGTCTGTGTGTGTGTGTGTCTGTGTGTCTGTAGATTTTTTTTCTATGGCAAACGATAACTGCCGCAAATTCAAACAGAATCAAATAATGTTTTGCATACAGCCCTGATTTGTAGAGGACTCGCGACCTATTGTTTTTGGTGAAGATCGGTTGAGGGAAAGGGGTAGTTTACCTGCAACGGTTTTTTTTATCAAGGGAAATTTTTTTTTTTTGGCAAACGATAACAGCCGCAAATTCAAACAGAATCAAATAATGTTTCGTATACAGCCCTGAATTGTAGAGTTCTCAAGACCTTTTGTTTTTGGTGAAGATCGGTTAAGGGAAAGGGGTAGTTTACTTGTAACGTTTTATGTTTTAACAAGGGTATTTCCTATGGCAAACGATAACAGCCGCAAATTCAAACAGAATCAAAAGATTATTTGCATACAGCCCTAAATTGTAGAGTTCTCAAGACCTATTGTTTTTGGTGAAGATCGGTTAAGGGAAAGGGGTAGTTTACCTACAACGTTTTTTTAACAAGGGTATTTTCTATGGCAAACGATAACAGCCGCAAATTCAAACAGAATCAAACAATTTTCTGCATACAGCCCTGATTTGTAGAGTACTCAAGACCTATTTTTTTTGGTGAAGATCAGTTGAGGGGAAAAGGTAGTTTACCTGCAACGTTTTTTATCAAGCGTATTTTCTATGGCAAACGATAACTGCCGCAAATTCAAACAGAATCAAATAATTTTTTGCATACAGCCCTGACTTGTAGAGTACTCGTGACCTATTGTTTTTGGTGAAGATCGGTTGAGGGGAAGGGGTAGTTTACCTGCACGGTTTTTTTTATCAAGGGAAATTTTTTTTTTGGCTAACGATAACAGCCGCAAATTCAAACAGACTTAAATAATGTTTCGTATACAGCCCTAAATTGTAGAGTTCTCAAGACCTATTGTTTTTGGTGAAGATCGGTTGAGGGAAAGGGGTAGTTTACTTGCAACGTTTTTTTAACAAGGGTATTTTCTATGGCAAACGATAACAGCCGCAAAATTCAAACAGAATCAAATAATGTTTTGCATACAGCCCTGATTTGTAGAGTACTCAAGACCTATTGTTTTTGGTGAAGATCGGTTAAGGGGAAGGGGTAGTTTACCTGCACCGTTTTTTTATCAAGCGTATTTTCTATGGCAAACGATAACAGCCGCAAATTCGAACAGAATCAAATAATTTTTTGCATACGTCCCTGAATTGTAGAGGTCTCAAGGACGTTCGATTTTGGTGAAGATCGGTTAAGGGGAAGGGGTAGTTTACCAGCAACTTTTTACGTTTTAACAAGAGTAAAGTACTTGCAAATTTATTTAAACTTTTTGAAACAATGGTAATTGTTAAAAATAAAATAATTTTGTTGCCAGGCAATAAAATTAAAATTTTTTAATTTTAATGTAATATAATATTTTTCATTTAATACGGCAATAAAAAGGCAGGTAAGACACAAACACACAATTCACGTTATTTCTGGCCTCACTCATGTTTATTTTCTTACGTTTGCACGCTTTTTAAATGGAAAGTGCCGAAACCCACACCAACATAACGCGTGCAAGCCGAAAAAATGGACATCAATTTGCTTACTGGCGAAGCTAGTAGTTGATGAATGGGTAGGCAAAAATCTTATCTTAAATTTTTTGTAAGGAATCACTAAAAGGACGGTGGGTCAAATCGGACGCTGAGGTAGAGTTTGCTGTAACCGAATGGTTCCACAAACAGCCGTAAGAATTTTACTAGCAGGGAATCTACAGGTTAGCGCAACAGTGGAACTCATGTCTTAATGTTATTGGAGACTTCTTTTAAAATCGTTGAATAAAAATTGCTTTACAGCTCTATACGTGTGTCTATTGAACAATCCTTGTATTAGTCATACACGATAATACAACTGATTAAACTTCAAATTTTTAAACTTGGTTAGTTTCTATATATATGTTTAATGTTACAAATAATTCAAATAACAATCTTGAATATCTGTTAGTTCAGCGGAATAACAGTGAAACTTTTAATAACCGCATAAAATAAACACTTAGAAACAACACAGGCGCTTTAACTTAACTGTTTGGACCACAGAAGTGAGGCATGCCTCAACGCTCTATGTGTACAGCGCGGGACAATCCCCCCTCCCTACACTTCCCTATCACACCACTACATTGCTTACATACGATGTATACAAAAAACGCTGAGGCAAGTTCAGGTTGCCTCATTCGCTTTAAACGAACTATGCCGAATCTCACCTGTCACCATCTAGCGGTCGCTCAATAAAGCACGTTTCGGTTTAATAAATTTGACAGTCACAGTAACAATGTATAATCTTTACGTTATGTAGTTCATACGTATTTATAATTTTTATTCTACAGAATTTGTTAGGGTAGGCATTGCCTCAATTGCCTCCATGTAACTTCGCCACTGATATATATGTGTACAACGTTATCGGCAACAAAGAAGTAGTTTTTGTTAAAATTCCTTCCCGGGATATTTGGCCGTAGTCCAATGTTTTCTACAAAACCAGACATTTCGGCAATGCCATCGACTTCCATCATCAGTGAAAATCGAGTGCGATAACGTGAGGTGGTATACGTTAGTGACCACAGTACTGTGGTTAAGGCTGAAGCAGTAAGTAGAAAGAAGTAGTTTCTATGGTAATATTTCATTTCGAAAATGATTTTAAATATAAATCTTAGAATATGGAAGTCATGTATGGTTCTCCATACCGATTTTTTAATTTTAATGATGATAATTAAAACTTGTTTACCTAATATATAAACGTTTGTTACGAAAGCATATACGCTTTCTAATGTTACTAATTAACTAATAACAAGTAACAACAAGGGATTTCAAACCTTGTATCCAAATTTTAATGATGAATAATCAGATTTAATTTTCTTTTAAATATTTTGGTTCTGTAATTCAAGAACAATTATCATATGTAATGACATCAAGGTCACCCTAATCTATTTAAATGCCCTAGTCATAACAGGACTGAAGTTCACATTTTTTAATATGATTAATAAGAATTATGGTATTAATGGACATAGTCCAAATTGTTAAAAAATACATTTAATATTTTTATTTATATGGAATTGGACTACTCATGTCGAATTAAGTGCATATATAAATTGAACACACTTTAACCATTATATGCTTCATGTTTACCACACGTTTCAGGTGGAATGAATGTTGATAATATCCAAACATATTATTTGTCTACAGACTAATTAAATATCAATTATTTTTTGTTCAACCATAACCATGTTGAGTTTATAGATTGTAACCTTTGTTTGTATCTGTTTTCTTGTATCTTGCAGACTACAAGAACCCATAACCTGTTAATGTTAATTAAGGACTAAATGATGTTGATTTAATTTAGATTGAGATTGCTCATTGCAAATCTAAGAATTTAATGTAAATGCAAGGCCATCAGCCGATTATTCAAAATAATTGTGGATACTTTAAAACAAAATCTAATTGTGAATAAACAATTATTTTATTTGTTTACAAAAACTTAGTTGACGAGCATCATCTATCAGAAATAATAAAACTTTTCAGGTACTCAGTTAATAAATTACAAGTGACATTACAGTTGAAAGTGATTGACTCCAATAGTAAGTAACATCAGTGATCGTCAACACCTGCAAGACTATCTGACAAGGTACTTGGTAAGTAAAGTGCGGAATATTCGTCAACGGAGATTAAACATAAACAGAATCTAAACAAATAATATTTTTACGGAAATTCTACATAAACAATCTACAAAATAAACCAACGTTAGTGGAGTGAAATTAAAGATAATTTCAGAATAAACAAATAGATAAAATAAATAATAAAATATTTAACAATAAATGAAAAATAGTAACGCCCGTACAAAAAAGATACGTTACAATATATATTGCAACAACACATATATTTGCATATTTGCCCAGGGCGGTATGTTTTATATTGTAATTAGTATAAATAGAATAAGGAACAGTTTTATACAGTTTTGTGCGTGAAAATGCAGGAATTGACAAAATCTGACCTGTCGAGAGGACACCTGCTTCGCCAGCGTAAGTTATAGCGTGCATGTGTTTGTGTGTGTGACGCCAGTTCCGACAGGCGTGATGCGTTACAGCCATAATCACGTTTTAACAGGATTATAATAAATTAATTAATACGTTTTAAACCTGATAACGAAGACTTACGCCAATTATAAACACACCATTGCATTAAGGGATTCTTAACGAATGCAGTGATATAAAAATATTGCAGAAATTTTCAGTATTAAAGACGCTAAGTAATTAATGTTAATTACGGGTGTAATTAAAGAGTAATTAACATGTGTGTTATATGTGCGTGAACAGAAAAAAATTACAAAAACAATGATGTCGCGCATGCTACAAGTGTGTTTACGAAATCGCTAAAATGAACAAAAAAGTGATTCGTAATTAAAAGGACGCTTTGCATGAAAGTTACAATTTCTAACATGACAAGAGCAATCCTGGACATGTCACATTGAGTCGAGTATAAATACGACCGACAATTTGGGGGCATTCTCAGACTCAAGAAATCTACAGACGACGTTACGCTGCCCGTTGCGGATCGACACACACACACACACACACACACACACACACACACACACACACACACACACACACACACACACACACACACACACACACACACACACACACACACACACACACACACACACACACACACACACACACACACACACACACACACACACACACACACACACACACACACACACACACACACACACACACACACACACACACACACACACACACACACACACACACACACACACACACACACACACACACACACACACACACACACACACACACACACACACACACACACACACACACACACACACACACACACACACACACACACACACACACACACACACACGCGCACACGCACACACACGCACACACGCACACACACACACACGCGCACACGCACACACGCGCACGCACGCGCGCACACACACACACACACTACCACACTCACACAAGACGTATGGAGGAACTCAGGAGCAACAACAACAACCACCCATAGAGACAGAGAACACAGCATCATCATCATCATCATCATCATAAAATTCTCAGGATTCAGGACGCGCGCGCGCACGCACACATACACACACACAACAGTAACGGCAGCAGTATGCAGGTGATGACTAAATATTTATAATTTTGTTGTGAAAAGAACTTTCAGAAAGACAATTTTACATGAACAGTAAAACTTAAAAATTTATAATGTAAATAATAGTTAAAGTCAATAATTTAATTTTATAAGAAAATGTGAAAGTTACTAAATCTTTTGTTATATGTTAAAAATTTGGGTGTGTCAATAGAGTTAAATAATAGTTCGAAAGTAAATGTAATTAGTTTATTTTGTCTATAGCAACTAGTAATTTTATGCTTAAATTTAATATTATGTTTGTTTCTTTTTAAATGAGTTGCTATTAGCATCTGAAGATTGAATAAAAGTCAGACACACAAAAACTGAAAGAATTTAAATGACTTATTTAACATGTCTGTTTAGTTAATAAGAGTATATGATTGTTTAGATTTAGATGTTATGAACAGCCTAATATGTGTGAAACTTATAAAAGTGGATATTTGATGTATCTAATGTTTGAATTTTTTAATATTGGAATATTTTTCTATTAATGAATAAATCTTAGGATAATTATTTTTAAATGGTTTTAAATAATTATTTCATGTCAACAACATCTCACTCCTCTTTAAAATTTATTTAGTTATTGTGCAACTACATATACTTGACGCAACGAGAAACAAATATCGGTATGGAGAACCATACATGACTTCCATGTTCTAAGATTTATATTTAAAATCACTTACGAAATGAAATGTTTCAATAGAAACTACTTCCTTCCACTTATTGCTTCAGCCTTAACCACAGTACTGTGGTCACTAACGTATACCACCACACGTTATCGAACTCGATTTTCACTGATGATGGCAGTCGACGGCACTGCCGAAACGTCTGGTTTTGCAGAAAACATTGGACTACGGCCAAACAGCCCGGGAAGGAATTTTAGCAACAAACTGCTACTTTGCTGCCGATAACGAAGTACACATATAAAAATTATCCCCTCCCCTTCAACTATAATTTTCATTTATAGAAAATTACCTCCACCCCGTTCAACTAGCCTCTTCATTTATAGATATTTCATCTACGTTTCTACAGTGGATTATTAAGATCTTATCAGGATACTTTATTTGTCAAAATTAAGTACTTTACTCTTGTTACAACAAAATATGTTTCAGGTAAACTGCCCTTTCCCCGTAACCGATCTTTACCAAAATCAATAGACCTCGAGTCTTCTACAACTCAGGAACATATGTAAAAAATTATTTGATTCTGTTTGAATTTACGGCAGTTATCGTTCGTCATGAAAAAATTTCTCTTGTTACAACATAAAATGTTGCAGGTAAACTACCCCTTTCCTTTAACCGATCTTCACCAAAGTCAACAAGCCCTGATTTACCTACAATTTAGGGATGTATGCAAAACCTTATTTGATTATGTTTGAATTTGCGGGAGTTATCGTTCGTCATATAAAAATCGGTATGGAGAACCATACATGACTTCCATATTCTAAGATTTATATTTAAAATCATTTTCGAAATGAAATATTACCATAGAAACTACTTCTTTCTACTTACTGCTTCAGCCTTAACCACAGTACTGTGGTCACTAACGTATACCACCTCACGTTATCGCACTCGATTTTCACTGATGATGGAAGTCGATGGCATTGCCGAAATGTCTGGTTTTGTAGAAAACATTGGACTACGGCCAAATATCCCGGGAAGGAATTTTAACAAAAACTACTTCTTTGTTGCCGATAACGTTGTACACATGTATATCAGTGGCGAAGTTACATGGAGGCAATTGAGGCAATGCCTACCCTAACAAATTCTGTAGAATAAAAATTATAAATACGTATGAACTACATAACGTAAAGATTATACATTGTTACTGTGACTGTCAAATTTATTAAACCGAAACGTGCTTTATTGAGCGACCGCTAGATGGTGACAGGTGAGATTCGGCATAGTTCGTTTAAAGCGAATGAGGCAACCTGAACTTGCCTCAGCGTTTTTTGTATACATCGTATGTAAGCAATGTAGTGGTGTGATAGGGAAGTGTAGGGAGGGGGGATTGTCCCGCGCTGTACACATAGAGCGTTGAGGCATGCCTCACTTCTGTGGTCCAAACAGTTAAGTTAAAGCGCCTGTGTTGTTTCTAAGTGTTTATTTTATGCGGTTATTAAAAGTGTCACTGTTATTCCGCTGAACTAACAGATATTCAAGATTGTTATTTGAATTATTTGTAACATTAAACATATATATAGAAACTAACCAAGTTTAAAAATTTGAAGTTTAATCAGTTGTATTATCGTGTATGACTAATACAAGGATTGTTCAATAGACACACGTATAGAGCTGTAAAGCAATTTTTATTCAACGATTTTAAAAGAAGTCTCCAATAACATTAAGACATGAGTTCCACTGTTGCGCTAACCTGTAGATTCCCTGCTAGTAAAATTCTTACGGCTGTTTGTGGAACCATTCGGTTACAGCAAACTCTACCTCAGCGTCCGATTTGACCCACCGTCCTTTTAGTGATTCCTTAAAAAAAATTTAAGATAAGATTTTTGCCTACCCATTCATTAACTACTAGCTTCGCCAGTAAGCAAATTGATGTCCATTTTTTCGGCTTGCACGCGTTATGTTGGTGTGGGTTTCGGCACTTTCCATTTAAAAAGCGTGCAAACGTAAGAAAATAAACATGAGTGAGGCCAGAAATAACGTGAATTGTGTGTTTGTGTCTTACCTGCCTTTTTATTGCCGTATTAAATGAAAAATATTATATTACATTAAAATTAAAAAATTTTAATTTTATTGCCTGGCAACAAAATTATTTTATTTTTAACAATTACCATTGTTTCAAAAAGTTTAAATAAATTTGCAAGTACTTTACTCTTGTTAAAACGTAAAAGGTTGCTGGTAAACTACCCCTTCCCCTTAACCGATCTTCACCAAAATCGAACGTCCTTGAGACCTCTACAATTCAGGGATGTATGCAAAAAATTATTTGATTCTGTTCGAATTTGCGGCTGTTATCGTTTGCCATAGAAAATACGCTTGATAAAAAAACGGTGCAGGTAAACTACCCCTTCCCCTTAACCGATCTTCACCAAAAACAATAGGTCTTGAGTACTCTACAAATCAGGGCTGTATGCAAAACATTATTTGATTCTGTTTGAATTTTGCGGCTGTTATCGTTTGCCATAGAAAATACCCTTGTTAAAAAAACGTTGCAAGTAAACTACCCCTTTCCCTCAACCGATCTTCACCAAAAACAATAGGTCTTGAGAACTCTACAATTTAGGGCTGTATACGAAACATTATTTAAGTCTGTTTGAATTTGCGGCTGTTATCGTTAGCAAAAAAAAAAAAATTTCCCTTGATAAAAAAAACCGTGCAGGTAAACTACCCCTTCCCCTCAACCGATCTTCACCAAAAACAATAGGTCGCGAGTACTCTACAAATCAGGGCTGTATGCAAAAAATTATTTGATTCTGTTTGAATTTGCGGCAGTTATCGTTTGCCATAGAAAATACGCTTGATAAAAAACGTTGCAGGTAAACTACCTTTTCCCCTCAACTGATCTTCACCAAAAAGAATAGGTCTTGAGTACTCTACAAATCAGGGCTGTATGCAGAAAATTATTTGATTCTGTTTGAATTTGCGGCTGTTATCGTTTGCCATAGAAAATACCCTTGTTAAAAAAACGTTGTAGGTAAACTACCCCTTTCCCTTAACCGATCTTCACCAAAAACAATAGGTCTTGAGAACTCTACAATTTAGGGCTGTATGCAAATAATCTTTTGATTCTGTTTGAATTTGCGGCTGTTATCGTTTGCCATAGGAAATACCCTTGTTAAAACATAAAACGTTACAAGTAAACTACCCCTTTCCCTTAACCGATCTTCACCAAAAACAAAAGGTCTTGAGAACTCTACAATTCAGGGCTGTATACGAAACATTATTTGATTCTGTTTGAATTTGCGGCTGTTATCGTTTGCCAAAAAAAAAAAATTTCCCTTGATAAAAAAAAACCGTTGCAGGTAAACTACCCCTTTCCCTCAACCGATCTTCACCAAAAACAATAGGTCGCGAGTCCTCTACAAATTAGGGCTGTATGCAAAACATTATTTGATTCTGTTTGAATTTGCGGCAGTTATCGTTTGCCATAGAAAAAAAATCTACAGACACACAGACACACACACACACAGACACACAGACACACAGACACACACACACACACACACACACACACACACACACACACACACACACACACAGACACTTTTCGGAAAACGACTTTTTTTCATGTTTTGAGTGTAGTAGAATCAGAATCTGCAATAATCTCGAACACGATTTTTTTTGCCATCACCATACTTCCATTCCTTAAGGAAATATGGAAGTAAAAAATTAACCTAGTTATCACATAAAACGCTGCCGGTAAACTAGCCCTTTCTCTTAACTGATCTTCACCAAAATAAATAGGTCTTGAGTCCTCTATAATTCACGAAGGTGTGCAAAAATGTATTTGACTCTGTTTGAATTTGCGGTTGTTATCGTTTGCCATAGAAAACAAATTACCCTTGATAAAAAAAAACGTTGCTGGCAAACTACCCCTTTCCCTTAACCGATCTTCACCAAAAACAATAGGTCTTGAGTACTCTACAATTCAGGGCTGTATGCAAAATAGTATTTGATTCTGTTTGAATTTGCGGATGTTATCGTTTGCCATAGAAAAAAAATCTACAGATAGACACACAGATAGACACACAGACAGACACACACACACACACCAGGGTAAACTAGCCCTTTCTCTTAACTGATCTTCCCCAAAATCAATAGGTCTTGAGTCCTCTATAATCTAGGGATGCATGCAAAACATTATTTGATTCTGTTTGAATGTGCGGCAGTTATCGTTCGTCATAGAGACAATTACTCTTGTTAAAACATTAACGGTGGCTGGTAAACTACCCCTTTCCCTTAACTGATCTTCACCAAAATCAACAGACCTTGAGTACTCTATAATTCATGAAGGTGTGCAAAAATGTATTTGACTCTGTTTGAATTTGCGGCTGTTATCGTTTGCCATAGAAAACAAATTACCCTTGACAAAAAAAAACGTTGCAGGTAAACTACCCCTTTCCCTTAACCGATCTTCACCAAAAACAATAGGTCTTGAGTACTCTACAATTCAGGGCTGTATGCAAAATAGTATTTGATTCTGTTTGAATTTGCGGATGTTATCGTTTGCCAAAAATCTACAGATAGACACACAGACAGACACAGACAGACACACAGACAGACACACAGACAGACACACATACAGATACACAGACAGACACACATACAGATACACAGACAGACACACATACAGACACACAGATAGACACACAGACACTTTTCGAAAAATGACTTTTTTTCATGTTTTGAGGGTAGTACAATCAGAATCTGCAATTATCTCGAACACGATTTTTTTTGCCATCACCATACTTCCATTTCCTTATGGAACATGGAAGTAAAATTCCTGCGATCTGGCCGGTGTACTACACTTAATAGTTGCGTTGAGTACTATCATGTGTTAAGCTTTGCAACCCAAGAAGGAATGCGGTGGCGTTTGCCATTCCACTGCACGTATCACGGTACTACTACACATTTAAAATACGTTTAACACTGTCTCTTGCACTGTATTTATAATTGCATATAGCATATATCTAATAACAAATACTTACTGAGCAATGTTACCAGAACCAGTAATACCGCACCAACACAAGCACGCGTTATCATTCAGTAGACCCCCCGCTCGTCAGGCGTCACGGTAGCACAGCTTGTGCTTGTATAGTACATGGTTCTGTATTTGTGTGAATTTATGAAATAATTGTAACGTTGCAATATATATATATTGTACTGCTGTTAAAATACACCGCAGTACATAAGAATCAAATAATAATTTTAAAAGAGAAAAGGTATAAAATTAATAGTATTATGAACATGTGTTAGAAGTGTAGACAGAAAAACTGATTTGTGAGTCACGACCAACATAGAGGAAGACTCCAGTATTATATAGAACAGCATTAAGAAATATGTGTTGACAATTATTATATTAAATTGGAAATAAACATTCAAATAAAATGAAAGATTAATAGAATAGTAATTTAAAATATACTAATTATGTGGATAATGTAAAAACAAATAAATGTAATTAATAATAATTAATAAAATTATATATGTTGTTAAGAGTCATATGATGGAAAGGTGTGACGAATGCAGAACATTGTATCTAAATGGCAAATTGTAAATTGTTAGATTTGAATTGTATTCAAATAGAAGAAAATTTGTTTAGTCAATATTTATATTTAAGAAGAGCCACATCAAAAAAGTCTAATTTTATATTTAAGAAGAGCCGCATCAAAAAGTCTAATTTTATATGTAATAAGATACACATTAAAAGAGTTTAATTTTGTATTTAATAAAGGAAACCTTTAAAGGAAGGGAGTTAACATTGATATTGAATTACATAAACATACGAGAGTATAAATCTATAACATTGAAAGAATCATAATTGTATACAACTTAATAAACAACAATATTTCAAGAAGTCTGAGTATATCATTTAGAGAACGCCGAACTAAAAGAAGAAGCCTGTACTGGAAGATAGTTTGAGTGTCAATACAATAAAATTGTTTATTCCGAAGAAGTATCAGTTTAGTAATCATAGAAGAAAATATAATTCAACATTTAATCTAATAAGAAATCCCAGAGAAGGAACAGACTACGAAGCCTAAAATTACCTTTAAGACGATAAACATCAACTAGAATTGAACCCGTTGCAGTTGTGAAGAATTCAGATTCAAGCTATTTACATTTATATGGTAGATATTCTTACCTTGTTATTTATTAAAAAAATTATACACTAACGTTATTTGGTACGGTTTAAAGAAAAGAATAAATCATACACAGTATTAAATAATATAAATCAGCTTAATAATTGTTAACCCTGAGATAGAGTTTTCTTTTCATGTGCTGATAGAAAAAAATAATATCTGTAATTAAATATTTTAATTACAATAATTTTGTAATAAATTATGGCGCCCATACGTGAAAGGAAAGATTTTCTTTAAGCCAGCACCAAATAACATAAATGAATAATAGGCAATAGTGCCGAACTGAATTAATTATATTACAATAAAAAAAAACATTTTGTTAAATTTAACTAGAATAAAAAATTTACTTTTAGTTAAATTAATTTAAATATTGTAACATGGCTAACAAACAGGATAAAAGATATGAATTAAGAGGTATTAGTGCTGAAGAAGAGGAAGAATCTGAAATGGAACAGCCTCCTAGGGAAATTGAACAACTAGATTTGAGGGCAATTATGGATACAATAAGGGCCAGTTTAGACCAGCAAAATGCTAAATTAGACCAACAAAATGATAATTCTAACCAGTTAAAGGCTAAATTAGACCAGCAAAATTCTAAATTAGACCAACATATGACTGATATTTCTAAACAGTTAAATGCTAAATTTGACCAACTTAGGAATGAAATTACCGATAATTCTAACCAGTTAAATACTAAATTAGACCAACAAAATGTTAATTCTAACCAGTTGAAGGATGAAATGACCAATAAATTTGACCAAATCAGGACTGAGGTTACGGATAAATTGGATAAACAGAATACTGAATTAAAAGAGACCATTCAACTACAAATAAATGGTGTAAATGATAAATTAGACCAGCAGAAGGCTGAAATCAAGTTAATATTGGAAAATTATGAGGAAAGGAACGTCAGGCGATTCGCAGAAGTGAAATTGAATATAGAAACAATGAAAGAAATAATGAGTGATGAAAACCAGTCAATAGAAACAACGATAGAAGATGACAAGCAAAGTGTGGAAACATTGAATAAGATAACGGAAGAAGTAATAAATGATAACAAAACGGAGATAGAAATAATACCAAACGATCAAAACAGGGAGCAAGTAAGTCAGAAAACAGAAGATAAGGGTAAGGAAATAGAGAATAAAGTAGAGACAAATACATCGCTATCTGAGAATAAAAGTAACAGAGACAAAGAAAAGATGATGCACATAGAAATTAACATTAAGGGAGTAAAGAAACAAATAATTACGAAAACGAAAGAAAGGAGAATAATACTTCCTAAGAAACTCAGAAATACACAGGAAGAATTAGATATGATAAGGAGTGGGCTGGTTAATATACTTAATCTCCCAATCGCTAATTACAGAGAAAGAACACAGTTAAAAAATTATAGAAAAAACTTAACCAATTTAATATTTAAATTAAATATAACAGAAAATGAAATGAATAATACCAGATCAGTGATGTCATCGATAATTGAGAGGCCATTGAAACATCTGTGCAATAAACAAAATGATAAAGTGATTGATCTAAGCTTCAATACCATTGAAAATGTTATAACGGAAATCTTGCAGTACAAGATACTGAGCGGTATCTCAAGAATCGAAATCATTATGGACACTGTAATAATCCGTGCAACAAGGATAACTTATGTATTTGACAACGGATGAACTAAATATGAAAAATATGGAAAGAAGGGACTGATTTTCTGGGTATTGACCAAAGCAAACTAATTGAACAAGGATTAGATTAATTATTAATACAGACGACATAATATGAAAGTTATTACTAAAAAAAAAAAAAAATGTTATTCTATGAATTAAGATGAAATGGATCAACAGAACACCAAGTTAAAAGAAACCAATCAAAAACAAATAAATGTTGTGAATAATAAATTAGACCAGCAGGAGGTTGAAATAAAATTAATATTGCAAAGGCATAAGGAAATGGACCATCAGTTACTGAATGAAGCAATGGAAGATAAACTTGGCAAGGTAATAGGAGTGCAATACAAGTGACCCATAAGTGAGAAGATGAATTTAAATAAGAAGTTATACCCAATACCCTACAAAGTAAGAGAGCAAATAAAAGAAGAAATCGACAAAGGATTAGTAAAAATATAAGTGAAGTAAGTCAGTCAAAAAACACAAGCCCGTTAGTAGTAATGCCCATATAAGGATAAGTCCTTAATATTGTGTTTGGATGAGCGTGAAATTAATCAGATGATAATTCCTGATAAGGCGTACCCAAAGAATATAAGAATAGTTTTAAAACGTTTTAATAACGTCATTTTTTAATAATTGTAATGCTATACCTGGATATTGGCAAATATAATTGCATCCAGAAAGTATAGTATATGTGAATGGTATAAGTTATCATGACAAGAGAACATCTTTTGGGCTGGTCCATAATGTGGCCATATTTATAGAATGATTTGACTGAGTAAGGGGCAAGGAGATTTTAGAAGTTATTACGGTTTATGTCGATGAGTTAGTAATTGCGTCAAACAGTTGGGAAGAACATTATAATAGAATTAAGAGGGTACGTACCAGATTGGGGAAAAATAGAATGACACTCAAGTTAAATAATTTCATAGCCAGTAGAATTAAATTGTGTGGATTTATAGTAATTAAATACCAAGATGGAAAGGTTAAAGAGACATAAAATATTAATCAGATTCGCCCGTATAAATAAAGTAATAATTAAAAAGAAAAATAATTCTAAGATAAATCACACATGAAATTTATAACCAGGATTGGGAAGGTGAAATTTAAAAGAAAAGAAAATAATGTTTGTATTCATGTTTTTGAGTTTTTTAGCCATGAAAGTAGGCACAATTGTTATTTTATACTTATTATTTTTGATGTAAAACCAATTGGTTTGACTAAGGTTATTTACTCCATAAATGAGTGTGTAAGATACGGTGTTTCGTGATAGTGATGAACCATATTTGTTATGTTAATAAAAAAACTAATTTATGAAAAGAACTTTGTGATATACAATTAGCGAATTAATCAAATGTTGTCAATATTAATGTTAGACCATGATTGTGATAAGAAATTAAATCAAATTATATCTGAGATTATGAAATAAGGGAAGGTATTAT
>CM068367.1:1309866817-1309874317 GCA_034769895.1 Magicicada septendecula
ACATAATAATATGGTAATACGAAAGACATAATAATAGACATTGCATAATAATAGAATAATGACACCCAAAAATTCAATAATACATAATAATATGATAATAAGAAAGACATAATAATTGACATTACGTAATAATAGAATAATGACACCCAAAAATTCAATAATACATCATAATATGATAATAAGAAAGACATAATAATTGACATTACATAATAATAGAATATTGACACCTAAAAATTCAATAGTACATCATAATATGATAATAAGGAAGACATAACAATTGACAATGCATAATAATAGAATAATGACACCCAAAAATTCAACAATACATCATAATATGATAATAAGAAAGGCATAATAATTGACATTACATAATAATAGAATAACGACACCCAAAAATTCAATAATGCATAATAATATGAGAATAAGAAAGACCTAATAATTGACATTACATAATAATAGAATAATGACACCCAAAAATTCAATAATACATAATAATATGATAATAAGAAAGACATAATAATTGACATTACATAATAATAGAATAACGACACCCAAAAATTCAATAATGCATAATAACATGATACGGATACATAATAATACAATAATAAAAAGGCATAATAATTGACATGACATAATAATAGAATAAGAATAACAAATGGCAAGCATGCGATCGCCCGGGGTATGTCCCGGGCATGAAGCACGAGAATGCGATAAAAGTTTAAGTCAATAGTACATGTCATTTGAACGTTGTAGTGGGATTAATCTGAGGCCACTGGAAGTGGGCATAATTTGTGAATGGGCCTACGTAGGATGCCGTTTGCGGTGCGAACATCCGCAACGCGCATTAGGGAATCCTGACCCAAATGGACCTGAGTGACTACACCGCGTTTCCACTGCAGGGGGGGGGGGATTATCTTCCAAAATAAGGACGAGTTGTCCGGGAGCCAGGTTTTTTGACTGGTAACGTCATCTGTTGCGCTGTTGCAACTGGTGCAAATAATCCCTTGACCATATCTTCCATACAGAGTGGGTGAATCTTTGCAGCAGCTGCCATCTACCCAAACGACCAATTTTAACTTCGGAATAGTCAGATTCCGGGAGCGAAGTGAGTGGAGAACTAACCAAGAAGTGCGCTGGAGTCAAAGGCTCGGGATCCCCAGCGTCATTTGAGATGGCGAACAAGGGGCGTGAGTTGAGGCAGGACTCTATTTGAGTTAAAATGGTGTAATATTCTTCAAACGTGAGAATGGTTCTGCCGACAACGCGCCGCAAATGAAACTTGACGCTCTTGACTCCACTCTCCCACAGGCCACAAAAAATGAGGTGCTGACGGGGGAATAAAGGACCATTTGATTCCTTGGGCACTGGTGAAGTCCCGGGTGGTCTGTTCAAATTCGTTTGATTGGATAAGTTTGTATAAGTCGTGAAGTGTACTGCTAGCACGACGAAAATTTGTACCATTGTCAGAAAATATCTGTGAAGAGATCCCTCTTCGAGCTATAAAACGTCTTAAGGCTGCTATGAAAACGTCTGAGGTGAGATTTGAAACTAATTCAAGCTGAATGGCCTTAGTGGCCATGCATATAAATAGAGAAATATAAGTCTTTGAAATCGATTTGGAACGCTGCCCGCCCTGACGTATAAATACAGGACCGGCGTAGTCGACTGCACATTGAGAAAATGGCTTAGAAGGAGTAACTCGGGAAGAGGGCAATTGTCCTAATAATTGGCTTGAGCCCCTTGCACGGAATCGAAAGTAAGTGATGCATTTGTGTATTACTGAACGTATGTACGATTTATCATTGATTATCCAGTATTTCTAACGTAGAGAGAACTGTGTCAATTGTATCCCTGCATGGAGTAGACGAAGATGCTCGCCTTCTATGATTAGTTTACTGAGATGAGAATGCGGGTGGATTATGATCTGGTGTTTGCTATCATAGGTGAGCTGGGAGTGCTGAAGGCGTCCACCCACGCGTAATTTCCCCGTATTGTCCAGAAAGGGGTTAAGCGAAAGAATTTTGCTATTATAGGGATAAAGCGTTATGCCTCAAGTTCCTTGATTTCGATATTAAAGTGCGATCGCTGGGACTGACGAATAAAAATCAAAAGTGTGCCATGTAGCTTAAAGGGCAGGTTACCAGTGAGGATGAATCCCAATTTTGTCTCCTGTATTATGGGAAAGTGTGGGCTGGAGATGAATTTGATAGAATGTAACGTCCCTTAGTGAAGAATGTAAATAATGCAATTTCTGGATGTCCGTCAGGTCCGTTGTGACGTGTACTAACTCCAAGAACATGTTGTAATAGTGCTGTCAATCAATAATGTTGCCTGAGAAGCAGGGCAATTTAATTGGCTCTAACTGAATAGGGGATGCTTTAATTGGCGTAACGTCCGCTTGATTTAATGGTTTTTTGCTCACCTCTTCTACACGTTCTAATAAATTGTGCAGCTTACACTCAATAGTGCAGAGATCATCCTCTGTCTGAACCCTGTCACTTACCGATGTGAAATCAGATTCATCAGCCTCAATTTGGGTCTGAATTTCATCATACTTCGCGGACAACTCCATCAAGTGACGAAGTTTTATTTTTAAAGCATGGTGATCATTTATTTCAGGATCGAAATTGTCCGCGAAGGTGTTTATACGGGATATAGAGGCTTTAATTGTGCCACGTTTTTTAATTAAAGCTTTCACATCAGTCATGATTGAACTGCAAGCTGGTGATCCGAATCGATAAATAAATGCAGAACCGGTGAACAATTATTGTAATTTGAGTACTTTATCAAATTCTGATATAATGCGGCAGCCAGTGAGTGGTATATAACTTAATCTAATTCCTTATTATAATATGTAGATATTTAAAAAAAAATAGTTATATGAAAATTATTTGAAAATATGACTCATTTAAAAATAAAAATATAAATATAGCTTCATTCCATTATTTAAGTTTCTGACTGATTTCTTGTAAAATAGTATAAGTGAAAATTTATGTGAAAATACAGGTCTCTAGTCAAATGTTACGTTTCCGACGCTCTCGAAAATTTCTTGAGTTGGTCTTACAACGTGAGGCTGGTATAATATGAAATAACGTAGTGGACTGTATTTTTTGAATTAACTGTTTATTTAAATTTATGTGAAAATGATTGCATGGCCCGTGCAGTGTAGCGCGACATATATTTCCCAATTAGGAATTAATTAAGTACTGAAAAGCATAAGAATAAATTGAAGTAGAATATCCCGATTTGAAAGAATTACATAGCCGCGGCGCTGAAGACTGTTGTCCGGTCAGAGTTTAACAGTTAACTAACTTGACTGCGACGAGCGTAATGGGACACGCTGGTGGCAGTTTAGCGGGGGGAATGACGTCACTGCACGAACCCGCTGTTTACATATGCAGTTATTAAAAGGTACAAAGTTTAACAGTTACTTTGGATTAGATGATTGTAAACGTAGTTCAAATAATTCTAAACTTAAGCCTTCAGAGAATGGAGAAAATATTAAGATTATGAAAAATGCTCATGTATCTAAAGAGTTATCTCTCTAAATCCTGTGCAAAATGTAAGGTACTTTCCTGATAATCATACCTGCAGTAATTTTCAATGTTTCGATTATGCGATAGTAGGTACCGACATATAGTAGTGAAAATGTAGTACTACTAGCTTGTAATTTTAGTGTTAATTTATTATTTTATGCCATCAGGTTGCTTGTTTTCGGCCGGATTCGCTTTTCGTTGTCATTTTTTGTGAAGCTGCCTATCAATATTGTAGGTTAAACCTGAGCCTCCAAAAAAAAAAAAGGCTAACTGGCAAATTAGAGAATAATGAAAAACCAGTACGCCTCCAAAATAATACTTGAAATTCATTTGTGTCTTACATTATGTGACAGAACTAGCTTTTCATTTTAAAGGTTAAATTTTACAATAGAAACGTATTTTTTTGTTGCCAAATGAGGTTGTGGTTTTGCTTTTTTTGTGGTCCCGCACAACAATTGCAACTGTATGTTTACATACGCTGTACATCTGGTTCCAGTAAAATCCAGTATTGTTACGACGGTCTCACTGATCGTCGCATGGTACAGTAGAAACAAATATAAGACACATATTGAGCCACTAATTACCAGCTTTAATTAATCACAATTAACATTTTGTAATCAACAAGGCATTCTCGTACAATAAATCAAGTTAAATTTGTCCACACGGAATAATAATGTCAAGTAATAGAGTTTCACACTAATTATAACACAGTAAACGCTTTCCACTACCACTCGATCCGCACTAAGAAATCGCTTAAAGTAACTGACTGACAAAGCCAGCCTCTGTCCTTTATATAGGTAGCGCACGTGTTCCAGAATAACTTTCCATCCTTACTGCGGCGTGGCAACATAATGCGTATTTAAAGTGCTCTCCAGAACACACTGGAAGGTACTTTGGTGCGCCCTTGACTGAGACACGCACCTGCTCAGCTAACGGAGAAACGGGTGGGAGGTCGCTTTCTCCTTTTTGAGAGGGTTCCATTGTTACAATATGTTTTCTGCTTTTCTGCTATGTTTTCTACATGTTATTACTTTTAGGTGTGATTTTTAAATTTTAATGAACGTTTTCTTAAAAAATAATATAATCTATATATAATTATAAATCATTTTCTATATAAGTAACTCGATGTTTCTTGCAGTAATTATATAATTTGTGATGTTTTCAATTTGTTTCTTCTGCAAGTAGTATAATTTCGTATATTCTTTTTAACACCTGACGCACGTTTCACTGAAAAATATCAGTATCATCAGAGGTTTCTAAGTAAATTAAAAAGGCGAATCCTCAGGCCAAGCAAGGCAAGCAGTGCTTGCCAAAAGAAAATCAGGTGAAAGTAAATAAATGATTACGTCTCCGTAACCAACATTATTTTTTTATCACCAAATATTATTTCACACAAACAAGTGCGTACTTGAATATTTGTTAATGATTTTCTAGCACTGGAGTTTTTTGTTCATGTACTTATATTGTGCTTAGAGCCGATGCTTGCTCTACCCATCGGGTCAGGAATATCGCCACTGATTCAAAATACTAAGTGTTATAAACGAATGCGAACCGAATATTTGATGATAATTTCATCATACTTATTTAATGTTGTTCTCCGAGCTTTTAAGCCTTTAACAGTTCTGCATTACAAGTGTTTAATGTACTTTAATTGTGATTATTATCCTAAATATCGTGGGGCTTTCTCAGGGTGACGCGTAATCAAAAAACTTATAAATCAATTTTTTATTCAAAAATATGAAAAAAGAATGTAAAAGTACCGTTTTACGGGTGAAATGTCCCGGATATTCTCACTTCATGAATTTATTACTATATATAATTATTAATATAAATATCTGTATTTATAATTATATATAGATTATACTATTTTTTAAGAAAACATCCATTAAAATTCGAAAAATCACTCCTAAAAGTAGTAACATGTATTTAGTCCACTGTAGTTTTAAAAATTCGTGTAGAAATGTTTCTCATCTTTATTCGTTGTAAATATGTACAATAATACGATAAGAATAGCATAATTTATTCTTATCAAAGCTATATGAAAAACAATTTTCTGACCTTGATACATGTGCCTAAAACCTTCAAAATTATGTGTATCGACTATGTTAATATTGAATGATTTTTTATAATATATATAACTTGAGATATCTATAATTTACATTAAAAATCATATAATATATGATTTTTAATATTAAAATAATAATATTTTCTTCAACTTTCCTCTCATCAATACATATCTTGAAAATGGTAGTTTCAATATCGCCCGTTTATTTTTCAAAAGTTGGCATGCTGAAAAGTCATCTGCGCATGCGAAAATTGAACGGCCGCCATACTCCCCGCAGATTTTCGACAACTCTGGTCACACCACTGCCAGAGAGAAACCAATCTGCATATAACCATTTTGTGTGTGTTCACGTGTAGATGTCACGTCTCAGGCATACTGCTGTGTTGCCCCAACAGCTGTATTGCAACTGCTGTATTCCAAAATATGTTTTTGAACTTAATAAATACCGGATTGGAATTTTTATAATTTATATAACACACACTACATACATATATATATATATATATATAGTGTGTATACGTGTATGTGTGCATACATAAGAGTAATATTAGTAAATTGTAGCTCATTTAAATATAAAAATAAGCTTAAAAATAACTCAGTCATTATGTATTTAGATTTATCAATAACATTTTTTATGGTCAAACCACTCTTGTTACTTTAAAGATACGAAATAAAATAAAGACAGAGAGAATAAAGGAGGAAGAGGAGGACGAGGAGAGAGAGAGAGAGAGGGAGAGAGAGAGAGAGAGAGAGAGAGAGAGAGAGAAAGAGATAGAGAGAGAGAGAGAGAGAGAGAGAGAGAGAGACGACGACGACGGGTGAACAAATTCGTCTTGAACAAATTAAAAAAATTAAGAAAAGTAGAATGAAAACTCTAAGTTATAAATACATTGGAATTATGAACAACAATATGAAAAAAATCAAGAAACTGTTTAAATACACAGTTGTCAAACTAACACGAAAAAGAACAACAGTATTCGAAAATAAATAATTTTACGCAACAACATTGTTCACATAGTAAATCATTTACAAAACAAGAAGTTAAGAATTCAACAAATTTTAAATGAGGCAGACAAAGAGAAATTTAGATAAACGTTATATTGTGCACTTAAATGTACATCAAGTAACTTAATCTTTAAACTAGACAGTTTTTGAGTTTGCCAAAAGGAGACTGATATAAAAGATTGTTTAGATTTTAAAGCTAGGATTACTTGAAGTGCAGAAGAAGCACTAGGGTGAAGAAGAAGCAGATTCTTATATTCCATGATTCTGTGCATACGACAAGGGACAATGAGAGACAGAAGAAAAAGGGGGAAGACGGAAGGGAAAGAAAATATGAGTGTAAGACCGGGTGGGGGGAGAGAGAGAGAGTTATTTGCTTTCATGCAAATTATTTCGTTAAATTTAGATACTTTTAAACGAGATACTACCAAGTGAGATGTTCAACCCAAAATAATATATGTACACTTACTGCGCAATAGATCAAATTTTTAAAGTAGACACATACAATTTTGCGTATTGCATAGCTGTGCAATGATAACTTCCAGCTATTCTCTGTATTCTCCGTTCCATATAGAACACAGTTCTCTCAGATTGTAGTTTTAAATCTAAAAAAAAGTAGTGGATTTCAGTTAAAACGTAAACATTTGGAATCTGAGGGAATAAGATTGATAAAGTACACATTGTGTAGTTGCTCACATGCGCGCACCCGTACAGACGCGTAGAAGGAGAATCGTGTTTCTTGTGTTGGGCGAATTGCGTTGCGTCTGTAGGTTTGTTTGTTCGTCTTATGGAAGCGTGTTTGCACAAACGCCAACCGATTTGTATTCAGTCGGTTTCATCAGCTCTCACTTCGCAGTCGTTGCGGTATATCTACGGCTGAATGAAATTGTTGCCACT